>JADHKJ010000037.1:0-248529 GCA_019925595.1 Grosmannia huntii
ACCTAATAAACGAAGGAGGCTAATGGAGGATGCGACCTCGCCGGGAGCAATGACCCAATCAACAACGAAGGCGCATCAGTTCATGATGCAAATGGACATGAGCAATGTGCAGAGTCTTTTTACTTTGGATTGGGGTAGGATTATCCAGCCTGAGGTGGAGGAGGAAATGTAAATAGGAAGTAATGATGGGTAGTGGTCACTCCGGATGATCACAAAGGCCCGGGATCCAGCAAACGAAACATGTAAGGAGGAGGCGTCGCCTACTAAAGGAAAAAGAAGATTATCCACCTTAACCTACCATATTTGACGGACTATGGCCCGGTGTAAGTCCTCGGCCCTGCCCTCGGCTCGGAACAACCAGTCGGCCGTGTCACATGGCCTGCCGCGTGATCCGACTAAACCCAATTTGGCGCACGCCAATACGCAGCACCTGCGCAAGAAGGCACATTGCAGTCTCTCTGCGCACGCTCTGCGCTCTGCCTGCGACCCCCTTTCCAAGCCTCCACCTTTCGGCTGTAGTCTGCTCCACTTGATGCCCGACGGTGACTTACGTGGAAAGAGGAGGAGGAAGCTATATAAGAAGGAAGGAAGTAGGCTTGTTTGTGTAAATATCTTTCTTCTTCTTTAGCTTAGTTTTCAACCAGCTTGATTCACCCAACAGCGACTTCTCCCATTGGGCTGGATCCTCACACTCTCCGCAGTACTAAACCCCGACAAAAAGGGACGCACTAAACATATTAATGTACGCTTTAAGTAGATAATTAAACAAGTCGCGGCGCAAACCTTTCAGCTTTAACACGTCTCCACAAACAAGATACCCGCCGACGGGCTTACAAAGGCTTTGCGATGGGAGAAACACGAATATTTCGTGCACCAGCTTCGCCTAGATGTTTTGTGCTAAGATCTCTTTCGTTTGTTTACTTGCTTTATTAACATCGCCATGTTATCGCCCGACAGTCATGCGATGGCGTTAAAAGGCCTCTGTAAGCGCGTTTCACCGCGCCCTGTCTTGTCTACATTACCGCGCATCGCGCAAGTATCTCCTGTGCCGAAGGTACCTCTTGTGACCCCCTTGATTTGGGCTAATTTTATGTATCTTTCGGTATCCTTGCACTGCGGCAGTGAGAGGCTGTGTTGCACGTGACCATGTGGGTCACTGCGCAGAGTTTTCACTGCCGCAGTGCATCCTGCTCTAGCTTTAGTGCATGAAATACATGCACTTTTCCACACTATATCTAAATGTTTTGCTCACCCTAGCGGGCCGGGATAAGGTTCCCCTGCCTAATGTAGTATGAGTTGCCCTGGCAGTGCAGGCAATGATACACAGTACCGTGGTCGCGCACGTAGGAACAAGTGGGAGAGACCAGCTGCCCGCAGTCGGGCCACCCGCACCGGTTCCGCGCCTGATCAATTGGCCAGCTGATGGCCTCGAAGGCCATCCAGAGGGCGCGCACCGTGCGCGGTGCCATACAGAGCGCGTAGCGTTCCAGGTGCATGTTGATGCCGCAGCAGTGGAAGCCGGCGACGGCCATGGCACGGCTGAGAGGGGAGTTGCTCTCGACTGGCTGTCTGCTGTCGAGCTTTCTGCAGCTGTTGGTCGGGTCATATGCTGCCCAGTGATCCTCCAGATGCAAGGCGATCTCGGCCCAGGAGCCCTCGCTTTGCACGTTTGCAATGATCTTGGCCACGGCCTGCTCCAGGCAGCCGCGGCAGAGAGCGTGACCGCAGGGAAGCGCGTGCATCTCCTGGGGTGTGCGCGGATAGAAGCACTTGTAGCACGTCGTCGCCGGGAAATCCCACTTCCACCACGGCTGCGTCTCTGGGTGCTTGCCGCAGTTCCCCTGCCCGCATTTCCCAAAGTTTGGTACCACCTGGCGTTGGCTGTCCGGCAGGGGCAGGGGCTCCAAGCCCGGGGAGAGCCCGGGGAAGACGTCGTAGATGGATGGAAGCCCGGCGATGGGGGGCAGCGTGCATGAAGTGCTTATCTCCATGGCCACCGTGGTCGGGCTGCCGCCCTGGACGAAGTCCGGGAAGACTTCGTGGATGGACGGGAGCCCAATGATGGGGGCCAACTCGTTTGAAGTGCTGGCCATGGATCCCATTGGGATGACAGCAGGGACCGCCAATTTCCGCCACTCTGCTAACCGCGACTCCTGCACGATTTGCTGCCGCGCCAACATCTGGCGGCGTTTGAACAACACACCAGCCTGGTCCTGAAGAGGACGGGCTGCAGGCCGGCTGCTACCCTGAAACCCCCCGCGAGCGGCGCGGCTGGAGAGGATATTGTTGGTGGTTTTGTTGGACATGTTGATGATGTGAGTTGGTTGAAAAGATAAATGCGAAGGTCTTGTTTGTGCTGGATCTGTTGATTAGTTGATGTCGATATGCCAAGGCTGATGCTGATGTTAAGGCTGATGCTAATGCTAATGCTGGTTCCTATGCTGATGCTGATGCTCATGTTTCCATTACACGGAACTGCCCTTCCTTCTTATAGGAGTCTCCCCCTTGGGTAATGAACAGGGTGAACATGTCTGTCAGGATCAGCAGCTTTGTTCGACCGAACGTCATTGACTTCGTCCTTTGAGCCTTTGTGGACAAGTACATTGTTCAGCCTGCCCAGACAAAGAGGTTGGTGGTTGAGAATGAGCTTGGATGTCTTTTTGAACGAGAGATACAAAGCGAGTGACGACAAAGTTGACTTTGTTGTGTGACCAAAGAGGTCGCGGCTTGTTTGACAGCCGTAAGTGGCAGCTAGGTAATCTTTGTGCTGTCGGCTTTGCGGATGCCTATTCGAATTTCTTTCAAATACCAAAAGCAGGTCGACTAAGAGGCAAAATAAGATAAAGAAATGTCGAAGAAAATGCAAGTCGTGGAGAAAACGCAAGCATGACTGACATTGCGTCACGGCACTTGTTTGTGTTACTTTTTCCACCTATTCGCTGCGTACGCCATCAATTGCTTGGATTTGCAATCATCGGCAAGTGTAGCAAGCACATGGTTTCCAAAGAATCAAACCATGCCCATGTGCGGCTTCAAGTGGAAGGCTCGTAGTGGGATATTTCAAAGGGGGGTTTAATTACACATCAACGATTGCAGAAAAGCGACCGTCTCCAGTTCCGGATTCAAAGAATATAGCACAAAAAAACAGCAAAACTGAAGAGTTCTGTTTCTATTACTGGCACATATTCATACATAACTATTTCAAAAAGAACTTGAAAACACTGCAAAAAAGGAAGACCAGAAAATCAAAGTACATGTATCTTTACATCCCAAATAGCGATACCTATCGTCGTTCCTCTTTTAGGTGTCATCTGGAGCCAAATCCATTTTAAAGTCTTTCAGGCTTGACTCGCCACCGTCGTGGCCGCTGAATAGTTGAGCTGGAAACATAGGTGCTATAGCCAGCACTGTTTTTGCCGCAGCTGCTGCACTTGCCTCTTGTTTCCCGCTCGTAGAAGACTCTGTCAGTGCCGTGTCAAAGTCGACCCAGTCCTCTAGCTCGTCACGGCCAGCCAGAACAAACGAGCTGGACGCGTCCTTGTGGCACGCGCATGAACACGCTATGTAGTAGCAGCGCGGGCAGCCCACATTTGCGCAGGAAGTTTCGCGGCCACGGACAGCAGCCACTTTCAGTTGGTGCCACGGCGAACGGAGTCCTGGCGAGATGATGGTGCTCTTGTTCTTACCAGCTGGAGACTGGGGGGGGAGGTGGGGGCATCACTATCGTCATTTGTGAAGACAGTTGTAATCCAGGCGAGTAGGAGTCGCTGTTGCTACTCGTAGGAGCCTGGCCAACGGACGCCGGATTCGAGAAAGGTGAAGAGGAGAAAGGCGATTGTAACAATTGCAACTTCGGCGAGTAAGGATTGCCGCTGCCACTGGTTGGACCCTCTGCAGCCAAGACTGAGTCTGAGGAGCTAATGGGTAATTGGGGAATATTTAGCGACAGCAGGTGCTTGAGGAAGCTTTTGAGCGAGTCATGCTGTGAGATGTGGCTACCCGGCGCCTCTGCACTGAAGGATTCCCATGACGGGATAGCCGTTGGCTTCAGAACGTATGGTGGCACATATGACGGAACTTCTACGGACATTGCTAGGATTGCACTATTGGTAACATGTCAGCTCTCTGCTTTGAAATAAAGAATGGTGTAGTGCTGGGAACATACATATTGATACAGGCTGGACACGGGCTCTCTTTGTTGGCTAGGGAAGAGATCGTCGGCGAGAGCTGGACGCGCTGTTGCCTTCGATGCCGCCACCAAATGTACGCATACCACGTTTTGGCGTGCTCCTTATTCTAGTACTGTCCAAACTCCCGGGCCATGAAGAGGGTGTGTTCTTTCCACCAAGGCGTGATGGTAGGAGTCAGAGGCAGCTGCACAGGAGATGCCCCAGGAGTGGGAACCTTTTTCGTCTGTGACGGTGGTTTTGTTGTTACTGTCGGCTGCTTCAAGAACGCCGATGCTGCCCGCTTCCGGAGCCGGCGCCGCTTTTCAGCCGTTGGAGGTGGAAGAGCGCCATCGTCCAAATCACCAGCTCGGCCACCGCCAGCTAAGCCGCCTCCGCGTAAGCCGGAGGCACCACTGGCACCACTAGCACCAGTAGTACCACTGGCAAAGACATATTTCGAACGTTTGCTAGGCTCGATGTCATCTGGATCAGGAAGTTGGGGCGTGGGCGGCTCGTGTTCGTGGCAGAGCGGCACTATGGGTTCAATCGTGTGCGGCTTCATATCGTCCCATCTGATCACAGGCGTCCTTGCGTGTACAACTTGCTCCAGCAAGAAATAGTCGTGCAAATTGTTGTAACTGTCGCGTTCGTATTGCAGAGCTTCCACATAGGATCTATGCACGTCATGTCCTCGAGTTTGTGCTAGAGCTGCCCGGGGAACAGATGTTTGTGCCAAGGATGATAGCACCAATGCGGGCGCTGCCAAAGCTGGTTGTTGCGGTGTTGGTTGTACTGCTGCTGGTGGCTGTATCGCCAACTGGGCCATTTTTCGATTTATTATTCGAATTCTCGGACGTTGTCGCACAGGAGGCTGCGGGCCTGCTGGTAAGACCGGCGCCGGAAGTGCTGGCAAAGGTGCTGGAGGCGGCGGTAGAGGCTGCTGTGGTGCTGATGCTAGAGCCGGCCTTGGGGCAGTGAAGGGATTTGCTTGAGCTTGTTGAGCCTGCCTCTTCGCCTTTCCCTTCCTTCTCCTAGCTAGCCATTCCTCTTCTGCGGCCTTGTTCTCGGCCGCTTCGATGGCCAGGAGGCTTGGCTTTCGATTACGCTTTGGGCGGTTGGGAAGAGGAGCGTATGGATTTTGCTTGGGTGGCATGACGATGATTGATGATGATATGTAGATGAGTATGGGCTGAGGATTTGTCAGGGAGTTGCGATGTTTCTGGGAGAATCTGAATACCACGAATGAAAAATGTCAAGGTCATTTTGGACGGAAACTGTATATAAAGAAGTCATCTTCTACTGGTAGAGATCGGTCAAAAAGCAGCGTCTGCCGGAAACGGCGATGTTGGTTGGTTGATGTTCTATTTGCAGCCTATTGCCATGGCTCAACGTCAAAAAAAACTGTCGCCATGTCTATTCTCTTTGACATATACACTGCCGACTCAAACAAAGGCGTCCTGGCTGCCATATTCCAGCCTTTGTTCTGCCTCGGGTCTAGAGAGGCCATGTTTGGACTCGAGGTGCGCCATCTGAGTTGGATAGTCCTATCTGTACCAGTATTTTCATTTTCTCGAGTGTTACGCCTTTTGAGAACAAATTGTCCAGATGATCAGTAGTGTCTCTATTAGTAATCTTTTTTTGAAGCCATGCAGAACACATTCGACCAGACTACCACAAGCAGAACAAAGGCGAATGGTGTGTACAGGTTGTGTGTCTTTCAACGCCCGTCAACTGCCAAGAGCGGCGCCTAAGCGAGGTCGTGTGAAGCAAAAGACAAGACACGATGCGCCGTTAAGACAGAGACCTGATGACGTAATCACAATATCAAGGGCGGCCACAATTTGTGCTTTAATAATCACATACAGTCGACGGCTTCAATTTTACTACTGTTTTCGTTCTGAGGTTTTGCAGGTTTTCTCTCCCACCAGCCCAACGTGAGCTCGGCGTGTCACTGTTTCATCGACCAGGACACCCGCCCCCCCAAGATTGCCAGACATGGTGGCTGCCGATTGCCTCGACGCCCAACCCGATCCAAGACATTCATCGCATCGCACCGCCTCACATACGTGGCAACGGTCATTGCATCCTAGTGCCGCCCTGCTTTTCCTGGTGTCGCACTCCGCCTCATCATTTGCGGTGAAACCCGTTAGACTACTGAAGCGATAGAAGGAGAGGCTAGCGTGGCTCTTCGGAATGCAGACTACCTTCTCCATCACGGTATCCAACGCTGAAACAAGATATGAGAGCGAATGCTCTGCGGGGTCAGTCGCCAGAACCAGCCAGCCTGTGAGGTCAGTTTCGTCTTTGTCTTCAGTAGGAATCCATGCGTGTACGTCGTAGGCATCTTGGAAGACCTAACCATAACAATACACACATTCTTGGGAGTACACGGCACCCATGATTAACAATACTAGCTCAATTCCCAAGGAACCTGGCCGGCCCTTCCCCAGCTCTTGTCCGCTAGCTTATTAAGCTAAACCGGACATCTTGCTAGGGCCCGTCTGGCTAGCAACTCCCACTTTATGCTTATGCTAAGAAGAAACGCTTGTAGTTGTACTTCCCATGGTTCTGACTGCATGTGCGGTTTCAACCCGACTCTGGCTTTGTTTATGACAAACAACCCTATTGCTTTGCTAGAATCCGTCTTGCATGCTGTCCACCTTCCCCCACGGCTGAGTAAACCTCACGCTCTTCCTGAGTGCTTACGGTCTAACCCCTCGGTGCAAAAACTGAAAGGCTAGATTTGCACTCTGCTTCCCCAAGGATTCCGGCCTCTCATGCCATGGTGCTCTCTGTGATCGCCTTGGCCAGCCTCTTGGCGGCCACAGCCATCTTTGCCTATGTCCTCTCTGCCATCCAGACTGCTGCTCGTCTGCAGGCCTTTCCTGGCCCACGCCTCGGCTCCTTCTCCTACCTCTGGATGGCCAGGAACGCCCTCAGCGGACGAATGAGCCAGATCTACTACCGCGAAGCTAGTCTTTGATACGGCGATGTGGTGCGCATCGGCCCACGTGAGCTGATCACCAGCGACCCCGATCTCGTCCGCCGTCTGTCTGCCACGCGTCCCCACACACAGCAGTACCACCGGTCATCGTGGTACGCGCTCAACCGCCTGGATCCGTACGAGGACAGCATGTTCAGCCTGCGCGACGATGTGGCCCACGACCGGCTCAAGGCCCGTACAGCCGCAGCGTACGCCGGACGAGAGAACCCGGCGCTGGAGTCGGACGTCGACGCCGTCATCCAGGAGCTGGTGGCCGTGCTGCGAGCCACGGCCGCCGGATCCCCGTCGGGCGCCGGGCCCGTGTCCCTCTGTGCGTCCGCGGCCGACCTGGCCCAGCTCGCCCAGTACTGCACCCTCGACTCGATCACGCGCGTCGCCTTTGGCCACGCCTTTGGCTTCCTCGCCCGCCAGGAGGACGTCCACGCCTACCTGCAGTCCATCCGCGCCATGGCCCCCCTCATGGTCGTGAGCGCCGAGGTCCCCTATCTGGCCAGCGTCGTGTCGTCGCCGCTGGTCCTCCGTCTGGCCGGACCCAAACGCACGGACAAGAAGGGCATCGGCCGGCTGATGAGGTGGGTGCTGCACTGCCTGCCCAATGCAGTCATCCTCTGACCGTGCCAGCGTGGCCAGGGACATTGTTGCGGAGCGGTTTGCGCCGGATGCCAAGGTGCATCGAGATATGCTGGTAGGTCCGGTGCACCTGATTGCATTGCACCTGTTGCTCACACCCCCAGGGTGCCTTCATGCGCAATGGCATCACCCAGCGCCAGTGTGAGATCGAGGCCCTCTTTCAGATCGTCGCCGGCTCCGATACGACCGCTACGGCCATCCGCATGGCCCTGCTCCATGTCATCACGACGCCGCGCGTGTACCAGCGACTGCAGGCCGAGGTCGATTCCGTGCAGGACCAGATCGCCGCGGACCACGTCATGCCCAACGCCGTGGCCGAGACGTTGCCCTATCTGCAAGCCGTAATCTGGGAAGGCCTGCGCATCCACCCACCCTTTGTAGGACTGCCGTTCAAGGAGGTGCCTGCGCAAGGCGATACCATCCACGGGCACTTTGTCCCCGGTGGCACACGCATCGCCCCCAGCATCTGGGCACTGATGCGGCGAACGGACGTCTTTGGCGCTGATGTGGATGTTTTCCGTCCAGAACGGTGGCTGGAGGACCTGGACTCTGTAAACATGCGTCGTACCGTAGAGCTCGTCTTTGGCTATGGACGCTGGGCATGTGCTGGCAAATCGCTGGCATTCCTGGAGCTGAACAAAGTGATTTCGGAGGTGAGCCCAAACCGGAAAATAGCCTGTCCTTTATTCTCTCAAAGCCCGTCACTGACGTTTTCACCAGTTGTTTCGTCGATTCGACTTCCAGCTCGTCGATGTTCTCAATCCTGTCACCTCCATCAACTTCAATTTGTTCATGCAGTCCAACATGTGGGTGTGTGTTGTGTGTCACGGAGAGATAATTGCTCGGAGCATCAAAAAGAAAGTGCGTTGAAAAATGAGTAAATTGCTCATATGCTCCTTTCTATAGAATTAAAAAAATATCGACCATATGACAGTCACCTAACACACATAAATCGAAACTTAAATTACCCTCACCCAAATCACAAAACGCCTATGGAAGGCTGAGCAGAAGCTTCAGCAGCTTCGGGTAGTTGGGCGAGCTATGTGGCCGTTAGTAATACAAACACAGACACAATCAGTAGGGGGGCAAGATATGGTCTTACCCAAGTCCAGTCACAGGGTCCCAGCCTTTTGCAGCCGGGAAGCCCTCAGTGCCACAGCCAGGGTTGCTGCCCACGGTGATATCGTTAAAAACTTCGGGGTGTTGGTACTGCAGCGGTCAGTCCGGCTCCGGGAAAGGAAGCACGCTGGTGCACAAACGGAGACAGGAACATACCAGCACAGGGTTGACGAAGCCGACAGACTTCTTACCGGCGGCAATGCGCTCCTCGTTGACCAGGTTCAGCATGCTGGCCCACAGCGGTGCGGCCAGCGAGGTGCCACCAATGGCATACCATGCACCGTTGAAGCGTGTGATGTAGCGCTCGCCGATGGCCGACACATCCGGGTACCCACGGCCAGCACGGCGGAAAACACCGGAGCTGACGTTGGCAATATCGGCAAGGCTGGTGGGCGTGTCGTCGTAGCTGGTGAAGTTGAGCTGCACGGTACTGAAGTAGTTCTCGACAGCAGAGCTCTGGTACGCCGGCTGGTCAAAGTAGTTGCTGAAGCCGCCGCCAGAAGCAAAGCGCTGGGCGGCGTGCTCGGTCAGTCGGCTGGTGTAGTTGCCCGTGGACGGGTTCAGCGACGTGGCACCGACAGCCAGCGCATAGGGACAGGTGGCCTCGCTGGACGGATTGAAAATGGTGCCGGCGCGACCACCAGTGCCGAGGCAGCCATCGACGGTGTGGGTGTCGCCCACATACGAGGCCACGCCGTAGTCGCCTGATGAGATGACCACGCTGACGCCCTGCAGGCCCAGCTTCATGATCTCGGAGCATTGGCGCCGCCAGTAGTATGCCGGCAGATCAATCTCGCCGCCACCGTAGCTGATGCTGATCACGTTGGTTGGCTCAAACACGCCGCACTGCAGAGTGCCGTTGTAGCCACCCTTTCCGGCGTCGGGATACGACGGGTCCAGGCACTCGGGCGTGACACAGTTGCCCGTCTCGCCAAAGGCACTGTACGTGCAGTAAGAGCCGTCAAGGGCGTCGAAGAAGGCTGGAGGGTCAGACCGGAGCAGCCACAAACGACATCACCGGATCAGGGCGGCTTACTGTTCAAGAAGCCCAGGTATGGCGTCTTGGCCGTCGTCTCGTTCTTCTGGATGCGCTCATCGTCGACCTGGTACAGAACGGTGCTCTGCGGGTAGATGAGTGGCATGGCTGCCTGCAAGTCGAGGTCGGCCTCGGCGCCGGCCTGTCCAAAGGGTACGGCCCCCACGGCCCCATCAACGAGCCGCTCGATGGGGTACGTGCCCTTTGGAACAGAGGGGTAGGCTGCTGCAAAGTATCCGTCCAGATCGGCCTTGCTGTAGTGCTCGTTCAGACTCTCGAAAATGCCGAGCTCGTTGCCCGCAGCCGCCTTGGTGGCGTTGGGAATGTAGTATTGAGCTGCAAACAGTGTTAGCTCACGTGTGCAGGTTTCGTCTTCTCCGATTCCGCCGCCCAACGTACTCTTCACGCAGTCCGGCGTCACGTAGAGCGCACAGCTCACGTTGCCAGAGGCAGCCGGGTAGATAGCATCGGCAATGGCGTCGGCGCTGTGGATGGGCTCGGGGGTCAGGTAGTTGCCGGCGGTGCTGCGACGTCCGATGCTCTGGAGATCGCGCTTCTTCTGCTGCTCACGTGCGGCCTTCTTGCTATCCCACCGCAGGCGGATGCCCGGCGTGATGTAGTCGACGTGATCCCGGATCTTGTGGGGCAGGTGGTAGTGCTCGGCGGCGACGTCACGCGTGGCTGACCCGCTGTGCTCAAAGACGTAGTACTTGGTCAGCAGCAGGTCCTCGACCTCGGCGGCCGGGGCGTCGAACTGGAGCCACTGCTTGTTGGCCGACAGCGTGATGCGGTCAATATCGATGCCAGAGCCGGTCAACCAGCCGACCACGGCGTCGATGGTGATTTGCTCGGGCGCAAAGAGCTCCACCACCTCGTCGGCCGTCAGGTGCTGGCCGTAGTTGGCCGACTTGGGATCGCTGATGGACATGAACAGGTCGTGTCCCTCCTGCATGTTGCGCTGCTTGAGGCCGATACGCATGGGCAGTATGGCGTTGCGCGGAACCGCATCTGTGCGGCGCCACATCTTGGACCAGTGCGGCAGCTGGCGCTCGTGGACAGCGTGTGTGGCCGGGATGCTGCGGCGCTGGCTCTGGGTCGAGGACAGTCCAACGGCCGCAGGCGGCTGGCTGACCGGACTGGCAGCCACCTCCAGGGCGATGCTGCTGAGAAGGGCGCCACAGGCGAGGGTCTGGAACAGCATGGCGAGCAGACCTAGAACGAAGGAGAAGTAGCAAAACAGTCCGTCAGAAAGACCGATCGCAAGTTACAAAATGCAGGGGAAAGAGAAAGTAAAGCAATGAAAGGACGATCCAAAAGGATCAGAAAGCGATGGACGAAAAGAACGGTTATGGGACTCCAGATATACGCAGCTGAAGCGGGTAACGAACGACAAAAGGGCGGGTAATGACCAGATCGAAAATGAAGGATTGACTGATGCAGAAAAGAGACAGCCTATATTGGACGGCAGCAACGGCTGATATTTACATACATAGTAGAGATCGGCTCTCGTCCTGCCGTGGCTCCTTCCCTGAATACAAAAGCGCCCCTGCCTTCGAATGGACACTATATGGAGTACAAACCGCGCAGCTATGACGACAGTGCTGAACGGCGATCTATTTCTCATGCCACGCCCATCGGGACGTTAGTCCAACACGGCTGTCCGTAGTGGGCCGTCTAAGGAGGTTGAAACAACCGGCAGATGAGGAGGGGACTGAGACAGACAAGGAAGCCGTTCCTGCTTACCCTCTTTTTCCTCGCTGGGTCCCTAAAACAGCCCCACCGGTCCCGCTGCTCATCCCAGACTTCCCTGGCACTGGGAATTTGGTGAAACTTTGTCTCGTGCTCAAACCATGCAATTTGCTCTTCTTCAGGGCATCTTGCCAGCTCCTGGGCCGTGCAGACTGTTTCTTACGCATCCGCCGTGTGCTGAAGAGTGACCGGTACGGTTGACATGCGGTGTTAGTGGAGCTCTGCATCTTAACGGTTGAGATGGCGATCATCAGCCGCTCCGTATCCAGGCACAGACAAAACCAAGGCAGTAAGTCCCTCCTGGAAGGATCGGCAGCTGCATTATCCCACTATTTCGGAAGATACTTCGGAGTCCTATGCGCCAAAACGCACGACGAATTCTTCGCTGCGTCGTGGCACGATAGTCCCTTTGCATGCACTTTACTCCATACACCGTTCAAGTATCGCTGGGTCATTTTGCGCGTTTTGCCATGTTTTTGGTCGTTTTATCCCTAATGCAATTTATATAGCTGTGCTTCCATGTGCCCGTCTTACTTTCTGTTGTGTTCTATCGGGAGAAGCACAGTAGTCGCACAGTTGCTCGTATTTGTGCAGCGTACTTTCCTGTTACACTTGTCATCGAGGCCGTGTCGCCTGACTGTTCGTACTATCACCACGGCTTCTACTTGTTTATATATGAGACACCAATCAGACTCGCATTCGTCATTACTAATACTTCATATATTCGCACGTGACAGAACAGACAGGCCAAACGAGCCCGTTCTTTTGAGTAAATAATCGATAATGATGCGATGCTCCCACAGGGTGCCATTACAGGCAAGGCTGTCAGCTATTTTCACCTGTCTTGTGTCTTTCTTTCCATTTCGTCCGAGTAGCCCAACATGGCTGACTCATGTACAACCCTTCTAACATCGTTAGTGATGACTTCAATCTCGTCCTCTACGGTTTTCATCTCTTATCATTTCAGATCCAGATCCTTTCTTAAAATACAATAATAGTTGCGATACAGCCTCACAAACAGTAAACCACCCTCTAGTGACAATCATTTCAAGATCGTCAGATTGCTTCGTTAGCCTACACACCTCTCTACACAGCTTTCTTTCATACCACGATGCGGTTCTCCTTAATCCTGCTTGCAGCTATTGTTTCTGCCATGAAAGCACTATGGCCCATAGACTCAAGGATGATCACACACCTAGAGCGCACATTTGCACCTAATTGCAGCCTTACCTTGCCCGAGAAGGGCGCGGAGTTTGACCAGTCCGATAGTTTCCCCTACAAGGACATGTTCACCACAACGGGCATTGATCCATCCACTCTGAGACTCATCACTCGCGCTCCCACAACTGGCGCCATGACCACGTCTGACCCGAGAGCGCTCTAAGTGGGTTACATGGCGATGCTCCATCACCAGGGCGGTCAGATATCTTCTAGTCGAAGTACATACCGCATATTGACTGGCAAATAAAAAAAGATTGACAAATTGAGGCGTGCTGGCAGGTTATTAGCGGGATGGATTGGTGATTTGACAGAGTACAATCGTGATATTGCGTGTTACTGGTTGTAGCAGTTATAATAACCTTGATTTCCCTGATCCAAACAGGAATGGTCTGTGTTCGCTCTTATCATCGTGGGTCCTCTAGATACTCTTCGCACACGACCGCGATATGCCTCATCCACGCACGTGTCGGCCACTTTGTCCTGGCAGCCAGCGAGACTGTACGGAGTAATACGTACGGGGTACAAAGTACTCGTCCAACTCGTCATTTCGTGTGCTGAGTATAATGGTTATCTTACTCTCTAACGACGGCTATTCCTCAACCAACCTTTACCCATACAAAACTCCATATGCTCGCCCCTGAGATTCTCCAAAATGTGGACCTCTCCTTTTCCTCAGGCGTCAAAATATTTTCCGGACCGAACCCCTGACGAGGCCTCCTGACTTCTCCTTTGTTGTCTGTATGGGCCTGGAGCGCGCGGGATGATGAGCCTCAGTGTTTGACAGAGCAGCCCGTACGCCGCCAAGCGCGTCGTAATGTATACATAGGTTGTTCTTTTAGGCTGCAGGTTAGGTTCGGGGAACCCTGCAATCTGGCCCCGAAATGCTGACAAAGAGCCGGAACCTGCGTTGTGGACACGGAGGCGGCTGTACGAGCATTCTGCGGCAGCCGTCAGCCACAGGTGCTTTGGCTACGTTGCAGTCCTCTGTAGTTGCCACTCGATTCGCTGGAATGCGTGTTTGCAATGTTTGTAACGCATACGGAGTACTGGAGCCATTCAATACACCTATAGCTGGCGGAGTTAGCGTGGCACTGCCGCCCCTCTCCGCCTCCTCAATTAATCGCATACAGAGCACAAGCACTACCACCGCCCTGGTCCATCAAAAACCGGCCTCCCCTCTCGAATCTCTCTCTCGACATCATCGTCACTGAACACTCGCCATCGCAGCCCCGACACTATCGACGTCTGCCTCCGGGGTTCCATCGCATCTTTGCATCCCGCGGCTTTTCATCCGATATTCCGATATACTCTCCGCTGCAGAGAACTCCCAATTTCGCCTCCGTTTGCTTCGTTTTTATCACCCCCACCCGCCATCGCCATCCTTCTGCCATCAGCGTTTAGCAACGCAAAGCCGAGGCCAATCGGAGCCTCTGACAGGCCAAACCCCCCTCTCCCTCCAGACAACCGCTGGCTACCATGTCGACGTGGAAATTGACAAAGAGTGAGTGCCTCGAGAGAGATCGGAAGATTGCACGCAAGCGTGGCACCTTTGGAAAGCAGCAGCAGCTGACCGCTTTATTTTATTTTTCTTCCTGCAGAGCTGAAGGAGACCCATCTGGGCCCTCTGGCAAACTTTTCCCGATCAACGTCCACGTCCACAATCACGGCCGAGAAAGATGCGCTGACGGCCACCACTCCCACCGCCGGGGCGCCTTCTAGCAATATTGGTACGTATGAGATGCATGAGATGCATAGGATGCATGGGGTGGCTGGGAAGTCCACAGGAGAGCCGCCTCGGCCTCTGGCTTCAGCTGCTGACTTGTGCACTAGCGGCATCCGAAGCATTAAGCCAAGCACCCGTCATCAAGCCGCCAAAGCCCGGTATCCTCGTTGTCACCCTCCACGAAGGTCAGGGCTTTGCCCTCCCCGAACAGCACCGCAATGTGTTCAGCCCACAGCACCAGTCGTCCATGTCCACGGGCAACGCGCTGGCCGGCAGTAATGGCAGCTCGGCCCGGCCAAACTCGTCGCAGCGTCAGGGTGCACCCTTTGCAAACGGCAGCCGGCCACAGACGGCTGGAGGCAACGGCTTCAACGGCGTGCCCACCAACCACGGCCGTATTTCGGGCAAGTACATGCCGTACGCGCTGTTAGACTTTGACCGCATGCAGGTCTTTGTCAACTCGGTCGAGGGCACGCCCGAGAACCCGCTCTGGGCGGGCGACAACACGCAGTACAAGTTCGATGTGTCCCGCGTCACCGAGCTTGCCGTGCATCTGTACCTGCGCAATCCGAACGCGCCGCCAGGCTCCGGCCGCAGCCAGGACATCTTCCTCGGCGTGGTGCGCATCAACCCGCGCTTCGAAGTGCAGCAGCCGTACGTCGAGGACCCGAAGCTGAGCAAGAAGGACCGCGAGAAGGCGGCGGCCGAACACGCCAACCGCGAGAAGGCGCTCGGCTTCAGTGGCTGCGAATGGGCCGAGGTGCAGTACGGCCAGGGCAAGCTGAAGATCGGCGTCACATATGTGGAGAACCGCGCGGGCAAGGTGACGATCGACGACTTTGAGCTGCTCAAGGTCGTGGGCAAGGGCAGTTTCGGCAAGGTGATGATGGTGCGCAAGAAGGACACGCGTCGTATCTACGCGCTCAAGACGATCCGCAAGGCGCACATCATCTCGCGGTCCGAGGTGGCACACACGCTGGCCGAGCGGTCGGTGCTGGCGCAGATCAACAACCCCTTCATTGTGCCGCTGAAGTTCTCCTTTCAGTCGCCTGAGAAGTTGTACTTTGTGCTGGCCTTTGTCAACGGTGGCGAACTGTTCCACCACCTGCAAAAGGAGCAGCGCTTCGACATCAACCGGGCACGCTTCTACACAGCCGAGCTGCTGTGCGCGCTCGAGTGTCTTCACGGCTTCAACGTCATCTACCGCGACCTGAAGCCGGAGAACATCCTGCTGGACTACCAGGGCCACATTGCCCTGTGCGACTTCGGCCTGTGCAAGCTGGACATGAAGGACGAAGACCGCACGAACACATTCTGTGGAACGCCCGAGTACCTGGCGCCCGAGCTGCTGATGGGACAGGGCTACAACAAGACGGTCGATTGGTGGACGCTGGGCGTGCTCCTGTACGAGATGCTGACGGGCCTGCCGCCCTTCTACCACGAGAACACCAACGAGATGTACCGCAAGATCCTGTCGGAGCCGCTCTACTTCCCCGGGTCCGACATTGTGCCGCCGGCGGCCAAGGACCTGCTGACGAAGCTGCTGAACCGCAACCCGGCCGAGCGCCTGGGTGCCAACGGGTCGGCAGAGATCAAGGCGCACCGCTTCTTCGATGCCATTGACTGGAGAAAGCTGCTGCAGCGCAAGTACGAGCCAGCATTCAAGCCGAGTGTGGTATGTTCTACCCTGTTCACCATTGTCTTGCTTTTCGTTTTCTAACAGTCCAGACCGACGCGCTTGATACGGCCAACTTTGATCCTGTATTCACAACCGAGGCGCCCCAAGACTCGTTCGTCGAGGGCCCTGTGCTGTCGCAGACGCTTCAGAACCAGTTCCAGGGCTTCAGCTACAACCGGCCGATTGCCGGGCTGGGCGATGCGGGCGGCAGTGTCAAAGACCCGTCGTTTGTGGGCAGCATTCAGGACAGCAGGTAGACGTGAAGGAGGGTTGAGGATTGGAGGAGCAGCAAGCAGGGCTGCTGTAGAGGAAAGTTTGAAAACGAGGCCCGCATGTTGTCTCGGAAGCGAAGAGCTTATTACTGCTGAATTTTCGTTTCTTATATTACCTCTGGATCTTTTCTGTCTTGCGCTCCTGTCCGTTCGTTTTGCTCGCCAGCAGATGTGGCCTACGCTTACTGGAGCTTCCCTGGAGTTTTGCTTCTCGTTCAGTCTTTATTCTAGCTTAGTCTCTTTTCCTTTAGGCATTTCACCAGAACGGGCGTGTTTTGTTCTTGCTTCCCCCTTGGTTCTGCTTAGAGCTGACTGAATTACTTCTGATTGGAAATGGCACACCAGGTTTAAATGCATGAGAAAGTGCGTTTTCGTCATCATACAATCATGGGCAATTGGGGAAGCGATAAGCCTTACTCAGCCATCTTCCGATCACCGCACAAGGATGATCCGCTTTTTCCTGCCTTTGTGGAAGTGCGAGGGGTTGGACCTTCTTCTGGTGAACGCATGCTTTGCCGTAAGCCCCTCACCAGACAGCCACCCCACCTTCCTGTTTATATATTGCGCAGAGCGAGCTTCGGCCAAAGCGTTCTGCTGCGACGCTCCTGCTGTTCCGTGTGGTTCTGCTCGTTTGTAAAGTCAAGATCGTGGTCCTATTACTGATCGTCGTAGGAGGTCTGGCAGGGAATAGTTAGCCGATTGTCTGCGGATTTGTCAATTAAGTGGGAAGCTGCAACCCTCGTAGATTCGTTCTTACTCTCGCGGATGAATCACATTATGCGATACTTAATAGGAGGGAATTTCTAAATACTGGCCAAAAAGGTACAACCCCATTTCAGGCCTTTTTCACTCAACTACTTAATCAAAGCTTTCCCCTTTCCCCTTTCCCTTTCCATTGTCCTCTCCTACATCTCACTTTGTTGTGAAGAGAACCAAAGTTGTAAGTTCAATACCCTCCAGATGGATAGAGTGATTTGCCGTCCGACAGCTCCGGCTAGGAAATGAAGTGGACAAAAAAAGCTACCAGCAGGCAGTCGGCCGGCTTGTAGCCGGGATTCCACTTATTGGTGCCATCGCCGGGTTGGAAGCTCGAAAACGCCCGCAGTTTGGACGTGGCGGGGCTTTAGCTTTTTTGCATCTCACGCATTTATGTTGCCAATTTCATAAAGGAAGCCCAACACAGAGCAGAGGCGAATTCGCATAGCTAACACCGTCGTTGTTTCAGACCCTCGTGCTCTTTCTGATTTTTCTGATCCACCAGCTTTCTCTCAGGTATGCGAAACCGTTCGTTTCGGAGCTGTTTTGTCGTGCTGTCCGCCCTTGCTGGTGTCACTGCTGCGGGGAATGGAAGGCACGGATGTCCACTCTCCAACAGCAGTGCAGGGATGCTATAAAGCTCTCGATGGACAGGATAGAAGCCGCTCTCTCCTGGCTTTGTTTCTCTTTTCATTTTCCCAAGCTGACTAACGCTGCTGGATTCATCTATAGCTACGAGATAACCCCCCAAATCACATCATAATGCCGCAGGCCAGCGCACTGCCCGTATGGGCTGAGCTCCAGAAGCACCGTGACACCGTCGGCAAGGCATTTGTCCTCAAGGAGGCGTTTGCGAAAGACCCGAAGCGCTTCGACAAGTTCACGCGGGTGCTCAAGCTTCCCGCCAGCATCTCGAGCAACGATGGCGAGACTGAGATCCTGTTCGACTTCAGCAAGAACTTCCTGACTGAGGAGACCCTGGCTCTGCTGCTGAAGCTGGCCACCGAGGCCAAGGTGGAGGAGAAGCGCGAGAGCATGTTCACGGGCGAGAAGATCAACTTCACCGAGGATCGTGCCGTCTACCACACCGCTCTGCGCAACGTTGGCCCGGAGTCCTGGACCATGACCGTTGATGGCGTCGATGTTGTCAAGACTCCCGGCGGCGTTAATGATGTGCTCGACCACATGAAGGAGTTCAGCGAGGAGGTCCGGAGCGGCTCCTGGAAGGGCTACTCTGGCAAGAAGTTGACTAACATCGTCAACGTCGGCATTGGTGGCTCTGACCTGTACGACAGCCTTCCTTTTCTTTCATCCCCCACTGAGCATTAATTTGACACTGACCGAACAAACAGGGGTCCTGTGATGGTGACCGAGGCCCTGAAGCACTACGGTGCGCCTGGCATGACGCTACACTTTGTGTCCAACATTGACGGCACCCACATGGCGGAGGCGCTGGCGGCATCTGACCCTGAGACGACGCTCTTCCTGATAGCGTCCAAGACGTTCACGACGGCGGAGACGACGCGGAATGCCAACACGGCCAAGAACTGGTTCCTTGAGAAGACCGGCGGCAAGGGCGACATTGCCAAGCACTTTGTGGCTCTGTCGACCAATGAGACGGAGGTGACCAAGTTTGGCATCGACAAGAAGAACATGTTCGGGTTCGAATCGTGGGTCGGTGGCCGCTACTCTGTGTGGAGCGCTATCGGCCTGTCTGTCAGCCTGTACATTGGCTTCGACAACTTCTACAAGTTCCTGGCTGGCGCCCACGAGGTTGACAAGCACTTCCGGACAGCCCCACTCGAGGACAACATCCCTGCCATTGCCGGTCTGCTCAGCGTCTGGTACTCTGACTTTTTCAACGCCCAGACGCACCTCGTTGCTCCGTGAGTACTTGTTGGGCTCTGAAAGACTTGTTCCGTTTTAACACCTCGCAGGTTCGACCAGTACCTCCACCGCTTCCCGGCCTATCTCCAGCAACTGTCTATGGAGTCCAACGGCAAGACGGTGACGTCTGACGGCAGCGCGGCCAGCTACACCACGGGCGCCATCCTCTTCGGCGAGCCCTGCACCAATGCGCAACACTCGTTCTTCCAGCTGGTGCACCAGGGCACCAAGCTGATCCCCACCGACTTCATCCTTGCGGCCAAGTCACACAACCCGATCTCGGACAACATCCACCAGAAGATGCTGGCCTCCAACTACCTGGCGCAGGCCGAGGCCCTGATGGTTGGCAAGACGGCAGACCAGGTGCGCGCCGAGGGCGGCGTGTCGGAGGCGCTGGTGCCGCACAAGGTGTTCCTGGGCAACCGGCCGACGACGAGCATTCTCGTCAGCGGCGTGATTGGCCCGGCCGAGCTAGGCGCTCTGATCGCGTACTACGAGCATGTCACCTTCACCGAGGGTGCCGTCTGGGACATCAACTCGTTCGACCAGTGGGGTGTCGAGCTGGGCAAGGTGCTTGCTAAGAAGATTCTCCAGTACGTCCAGAGCCTATTCTTTTTGCCTCAGACAACTAACCGTTGAATTAGGGAGATTGACGAGCCGGGCAATGGCACGGGCCACGACACGTCAACCGGCGGCCTGCTGTCTGCTTTCAAGAAGTATGCTACGATTTAAGCCGGTAGCTGGATGATGTGGTATCACGCAAGGCACGCCTAGAAGGCATGCTTGGCGACGGCAACTGCAGAAGTACGAACCGACCGAGTGAAGGCATGCACGAAACCGACGGCCCTTTCGCTTCTGGTACACGGGAGATTGGCCCTGATTTTGTATAAAAGACGTACCAGGAGGAGGGATGAGGGAGCACACAGCGGCAGGTTATAGGCCAGGCCTTGGTTTGGGAAACACATTTGTTACTCAAGCAGAACAGCCAAGATATACACAAGACAAATAACCCGGTCATCGTTCCATTTCCCTATTTTTGAGATTTGCTCCTTCCTTTTTGGTGAGAAAAGCCTGCTGCCGTAGTTGCCCATATAAACGCCGTCCAAGCCCATTTGAGGCGAATGAAAAACAGGAAAAAGAACAAGAAAGAAGCAAAGAAAGAGACGCCCCAATATTGTTTTGTTACATGGCCGATCCACCCGATCACAACGGCGTCTCGGCCGTGAATCCAGCCACGACAGTGACGGCGGACGGGCTGCTACCAGCGTTGCTGTCGCTGCTGGCGGCGCCCTCGGTCTTGAGCAGCGCCAGGCGTTCCTTGTGCAGCAGGGCACGCTTGCGGTTGCGGAGGTCGAAGTCGAGCACGTGACCGTAGCCGCGGCGTTGCAGTTCAGTCTGGATTTTGGCAATGGACCAGGGGCCGTCGAGGCCGTCATCGCCAGCGGCCGGACCGCGCAGCCACTGGTCGACCTCGTCCTTGAGCGCGGCGGGCAGCTTGCGGGCGCGGGGGTCGAGCATGAGGTCAGCCGCGGTGTGGTTGTGGCGGCGATGGTCGTCGTTGGTATAGTGGACGGCGTAGCGATCAGCGCCGGGGCCGACCTCGACCAGTTCGAAGCGAAAAGGACACTCGCACTTTTTCGAGATGCGGTCGGTCGTGGGCTTGCGCTGGCGCCGTCGGGACGTGGATGCGTAGATGTGGGTGTGGCCGTGGCTGTCGAGCGTCGACATGGCAAGGACCTGGTCGGGCTCGTTGTCGGGCTCGTTGCCCATGGCGGCGCGGTCTTCGTCCTTGGGTCGCAGCCGCGAGCGGCCGCCGCGGAAGCAGACCATGCGGATCTTTTGGCGGCGGCCGTGCGAGCGTGTGCCGTTGATGCGCATGCTGTAGCCGCGCGGGATGGTCCAGCCGTCCAGCTCGTCCTGCAGCGCGGCGCGGCCGGTCACGAGGAAGCCCTCGGGCAGGGCCTCGAGACGACTGTGGCTGGCCTCGGTCGGCCGCAGTTCCCGCGGCAGGAGGGCGCCGTCGGACGCCCCGTGCTTGTTATCCGTGTCCATGCCGTCCGACGCCTCGTCTTTTTCCTCCATGTCGCGGCCTCCGCCGTACATGGGCTCCCGTCTGTTGGGCAGCCGCGACCGGGACGGCCGCTTGAGTCGGTGGAAACTCGTGACGAACAGCGCCTGCGTGGCCGCCTGCTGGGCCGTCGATGCGGGCGGGGAGGCGGAGGACGACGAGGACGACAGCGACAGCGAAGAGAACGATGGCGCCGACGTGGGCAGCGGCCGCCGACCCGTCGTCTGGTTGGCCGCACTCCAGTCGGGGTCGCGGCCGCCCAGACTAATGCTGCTGCTGCTGACGCCCGACAGCTTGGGCCCCGATCGCGGCGCCGGTGCAATGCGCAGGGCCGTCTCGATACAACTTAGCCGCTGGTCGATCGTCGTCAGCGAGCCCAGCAGACTGCGCAGAATGGGATTCGCGTCCGTCATGACGGCGCGTGGCGCTGCGATGGAAGGGGCTCGGTGTTCGGGCTGCTGGTCAGATCGGTGATCCCGCATGGAAAACGCTCAAGAGGCATCGTCCCCTTTGGCGAGGGGTGCCTCCAGACAACAATTCGGGCAGATGGCGCGGTAAATGAACAAACGAGCGACAGGATAAAAGCCAGGTCTAGACTGTCCAAAGGTGGCCGGCTGGGGTGGAAGAAGTCCGGATGGATTGGACACACGTCGCGTAGAGTCGGATTCACGATCATCCCGTTCCGTATGTAATTATCTATTAATTATCTGATAACGACGACACTAGTACATATGAGTAATGTACGCACCACGTGATGCGCAATTTGGCCAGCCTCCTGGCTCATTAGTCTACGTCTCAAGTGTACAAAATACGGTAGCATCGCCTAGACCGGCTAAACTCGCGCAACTTTGTTTGAATAAGTCTATAGAACCACGCATAAGTTTCAAGGGTATCCTGGCGTATAAATGCAAACATGCTGTGGAGCATGGACCTAGATCCGTCCTGGCTCATGCTGATGATACAATGAATGGGGAGATAACAAGAGCAATCCAGGCAGTCTTGCCATCGGCGTCTTTTAGCGGAGTCCAATGGCTCATCAGCCTCTGCGTTTTGCCTGACTCAGGCACTCTGCGCTCAAATGCCATCGTGCTGATAGATCGCTCGCTACTGTGCTTCTTGGATCGACTGAACGAGAAGAGCCTGGCTCGGCGTGAGGTGCTGTCTGCCAGGCTGTCCTCTCCGTCAACAGGACTGCCGGTGGGCGACGCAAGGCCAGCGCCGAGGCCAGCAGACACTGCGCCCGGCGCAGGTGCTCCGCCCGCCGGTATGGACAGCTCCAGGCTGGCAGGCTCGGCAGCCGCAATCCGTTGCTGCACCGCCGTACGAAAGAGGGGGGTGACAGAATGCGAGCCAGCAAGCTCCGATAGCACGTCAAAGACGTCGTGGTACAGCACCGCGTCTTGGCCTGCAGCTCCCAGTCCGAGCAGCTCCAGCATCGAGTGCGAACAGAATGCAATCTTGAATCGCGAGCCATCCGTTGCTATCGCCGGCGGTGGTACTGTCGATGACTGTGCTGAGCTGTTGTGACGGCCGCTGTGCCTCGATATTGGCGGCGGAGGCGGAGCTGCCTTGTCGCGGCCTTTGCTCGAATTGGGCACAAACTGTAGAAGCATAAAGTGAGAGTACATTGGAAGCCTGACGTCCGCATCTTCGACAGGGGAGGGCGTCCCTGATTTCGACTGTCCCGAGATCGGTTCAGGCGACTTGGGCTTGTTTTTTACTTCGTCCGCCGTAGGAGACCGGTCCTCAGGGGACGATGTGTTTATGGGAGAGCGCCGCATTCGAGTGAAAGGGTTGAACATTGATTTGGTCGAAGAGGAAGTCGCAGACTTTGGCGACTTCTGTGCACCGTTGCCATGGTTGTTGTTTTGCGTCTCTAGTATAAGAGATGAAGGCCGCTCCTTCTTACGGCGCAGACTGTTGCCAGCCTTCTCGGAACTGTCGCTGTTGGTCTTTGGAGAATGGCAGGCCGGCGTGTCGCATTTCAAGGCCTCCAGAATCCCGTCCTGTGACTTGATCACATCCGAGACATCAACCAGGCCAACGAGGGAAAAGCGGATATGACCTCTGGAAGAAAGCAGCGGGCACATCGACACATGGCTCCAAAAGGGCCGCTTGTCCCACCAGCGGCAATTCAAAACGACGTCCTGCGTGAATTCGTCTCCCTTGGCCTGTTGCGCCCTCATCTGCGGGCTGCTGAGACAGCGGCCGCTGCGAGGGATGTCCTCAGCCTTGGGATAGCCAATGATATGAGCAAAGCTGTCCGAGGCATACACCACCGGATTGTCGGGGCGGTAGGGGTCAGTCAGACAGAATGCGTGGCCAAGGCCGGTGAAGCGGAAGGGGGCTTGAGCCGCACGAGCAGAGGGGGCGCCCAGCGATGCCTTCATGCGTAGGCCCAGCTGGTGCTTGACAAAAGCCGGATAGATGTCGCGAATGATGCGCTCCTCGATGTGGGCAGCGGCCGCTCCGAACAGCATCTCGAGGCCGGGCAAGATGGAGCGCGAAACGTGCATGATGTCGGCAGTGAGAGGCTTGGCCAGGGTCTGGGGGAGGCTGAGAGAACAAGTGGCCGCAAGGCCGGTGAACCTGGTGGAGATGTCGGCCAGCAGGGCTACCACTCCGTGCACAGCCTTGTTGTATTCCTCTACCTGGAGCAGGGTCAGACCACCGGACGCTGTATCGAGATGCACAATACAAAGCTTACCTTTTCTAGGAAATCCAGATTCTCCTCGTTGTGCTGGTTGCGGGCAAAGTCCCACAACCGACGTCGAGTGTCGGGGTCCTGGAGTACGGCGAGAACGGTTTCGCGGCTGAAGAGACCGGGTCCGTCAGGTGCTCCAGGGGGGGTCCCGCCCCTTTTGCTGCCACTGATGCCGCCCTCTCCGATGCTCTGCAGTAGGTCGTCGTCCTGTACCTCACCCGTGGGCGGTAGCCGGGTGGAACCGTCCTGGTTGTAGTCAATGTAGCGCCGCAAGGCGGCACTGTTGGTGTGCAAGGCGAGTCCCGAGTTGCTCCGTAGCCGATGGACGCTGATGGACACGCTGTGCTCCCGATCCAGTTCCCGGCGGCTGTGGCCCTTCCGCTCAGACGAGTGGCTTTTGGGCAAGAAGGGAGCGGCAGGCGGGTTGAGAAGCGTGGCAGAGCGGCGTCTGGAAGCACGCACCGACACAGAAGGAGACGGAAGCCGGGTGCCTGTTGATTTCAACGACTCCAACGACTCCGAGGACAACAGCGGCAGAGGCAGAGACGAGGGCAGGCTGTGATGGCGCTGTGCCCTGAGAGCCTTGCTCACCTTGGTCGTGTCCGGAGCGCGAGAAGAGTTGAACGAGATGGCCGTCAGGGGTAGGACAGGAGGCCAGGCCGTGCCATAGGAGGCCATCCTTGTGGCTGGCGATGCGGCCGCGCTCGCAGGCCGTGGCACTGTGGTTGTCGTCGTTGTTGTCGTCGTCTTTGTCATTGTGGTGACCATGGCGTCGACTGGCGATGCGTGATGGGGAGAGGGAGAAGGGGAGCGGAAGCGGTGCTATACCATGGTAGACGAGGCGGAGAAGAGAAGCCAGAACAGGAGAGAGGAGGAGGATTCGGCCGAGACAAGTATATTGAGGCAACGAGTCTCTGGAAGCATGACGGTTGGCTGTGACGAGCTCACGGCGACCGCGGACACGTTGGGAGAATCAAGGGGGGGAAGCAACGGTGATGCGCAAAGTTGGGAGGCTGTAGTAATGAATGGAGTGAATGGGGTGGATGGAGAACCGAAAGGACGTGCGCCCTTGTAATAAGAACAGGCACTACTCGTATGAACGCGAGCAATAAGCAGTAATAGCATCGCTCCGTAATTGGAAAAGGGACCGGGGAGGAATGGGAGTAGGGTGGGGAGGGGGGGTGTGGTCGGTCGCGGCTGCTGTCGCCGGCCGGTCTTGTTCTGTACGATCTACAGCAGTCACGCGCATCGCACCTGCTTGCTCGTCGTCGATGTGTCTGCAACAGGTTTGCGGGCACAGAAGGAGCGATGGAGAGACAGGGACCCCGCCAACTGACCCGAGCAGCAGTTGCAGACAAGGCGCCAATGCACATAATCGGTGAGCTGCCGGCCCAAACACAACTACTGCTGCTCTCCAGCCGTCCCACTCGGCCCACCTGGATGATCGATGGAAGGGGTAATAAGTGCAGGCGATCGGATGCCCACAATACTTGGCGATTTGCAGGTACATACGACGTACGGAGTGGTACGGCCAGTGGAAGGGGCGCAGGATTCATCTCCTAGTGCATGGGCCGGGAAAAGGGGGCAGGGACTAGACGGGCACGGAGGACGGAGTCTATCTGGATGGACAGGGCCTATCAGGATCGGCCAACAGACACGAGGAGCGCGTCCCGGACATTCCGGGTCGTTGGAACAGGAGCGGAAGCGTGCCCGCGAGCCGACAAGACGGCTTGTAGTAAGATGGAAGGGCCAATATTGGGTATTGGGTATTACAGACAAGTACGGAGTACGGAGTACGGAGTACGGCGTGCGGCATGCTCCATACTGACACCATGTCGGATATCTTACTTCTGTAATTGCTGGTCTGCTCTTGCGTGGCCCAGCCGAGCAGAGGCGTCGTGTTCGGTTGAGAGAGAGCGACAATACGAGTACCCATACTCGTACACGTAGTGCTCTGTAACTCGGTGCAGAACGTAATACTGTGGGCCTCGGGCTAGCGAGGCGCCCTTTTTTCTTCCTTTCTTTTCTTCCACCTGGCTTTCCTTTTTCCCCTTTTTCCTGGTGGAAGCGAATGCACGGTTTGCGCGCGGAGAACGGCCTCCCTGCCCCAGACGCTATACAGCGTGGCTACAGGGCGTGGTCCTGCGAACGGGCCGCCTGGCCAGACTACCCCTATGCTCGGCCGGGCATAGCGCTGCAGATGGCGTTGGCAATAGCGCTGCAGATGGCGTGGGCAATAGCGCTACGGCCAGGCGGACCAGGGCGGCTGAAGAACGCGAAAGGTCGCCGAGGCAGGGCAGCCACTGAAGATTCGCTGCTGGTATCTTATCGGACTTTCCATTGGGGGCAGAAAGGAGGGGCCAAAGCCAGATTGGTCGTAGTGCTCCCAGCTGGTCCAGGCCCCCTTTCCCCCCCCTATTGTTGGCGGTCGGACGCGCGCGCCGCTGCTGGGAAAGGCCTGGACTCGACCTAAGCGAGCGCTATGCACACTATATGCACAACAAACATAAGCGCCTGCACAGTTCGTGCGATGCGATGCGACAAAGTACTCGTACTTCAAACGTCGTATGCAAAATGTTGGGGAATCGGGGATCCACGTGAAACGACAGCCTACTATGTACCATTCACGACCGGTCATAATTTGTTTATTTGTTTATTTCCACCACGCGTCAGAGGTCCTTTTTGCTTCCCACCACTGCCTCTTTTCGTGAGGACAGCCACTCCGATGTCCGCTCACCAACCATGGCGTAATAATGCCCGATTCAGATCTATAGTCTCCCACAGTTTCCTTCCCGTCCCTAACCCCCTGTTCCATCATCGGCGGCAGCACGTCCCAGGTTGCACCCTCGGTGATGCCGAATGTTGAGCCAACGCGCCGGTCGTGGGGGTTATTATTGTTGGCTGAAACGGCTTTTGCAGTAGGGCCTTTTGTAAGAGCGAGGATGGAGGAAACAAGGCCAAAACTGCCGCGGCTGCACTCGGCAAAATGCTCATGAAAGACGGCTCAGCTGACCACCCTGCTTGCCTCGGCGTTGTCGATACCACCAGCTTATCGGCCCAACTTCTCGCGCACGCGTCGCACACGCTCCTCGTCCAGGCCGCTGCGCCAGCCACAGTTGTTCGCAAACTCGCAGTGGCTGCACTTGAGCGATGCTTCCTCGATGTCGACGCCCGTCGCCGGCCGCAGCCCACGCCACCATTGCAGGTATCGCCCCAGGTAGCGGTCCAGGACAGCGTCGTCGACCGGTATGACGTTGGTGCCGATGCAGCGACCCGAAGACGCGCCATCGTCATCTCCGTCGCCATGGCTGCCGTCATCGTCGTCGCTGTTCTCGCCCTCTCCGCTGCCGTGTCCCACCGACGGACCGTCCTGGCCACGTCGCCTGCGCCGCTTGTGCGGTCGGAGCCGGTACTCCGCGGCGACGAGCCGTCCTAGCGAGTCGGCGCCGTGCGTAAACGTCAGCGCCAGCTCCTCTTGCAGCAGCCGTGCGAGCGAGCGCAGCGTACCGTAGCGGATCGGACTCGACTTGGCTGCCACGGCTGCTTCGGTGGCGGTGTCGTTGGTCTGCGTAGGCGTCGTCGGCGCCGAACCGGCGTCGCTGAAAATCTCGTCGTGCAGCCCGGCCATCTGGGCGAGAAAGCCGTCGGAGAAGGCCGCGTCCGGGTCGAGCGAGTAGCGCTGGAAGACATACGCATAGTCCAGCTGGCCGGCTGCCATGGCGGCCAGGAAGCGGTGGTACAGGAACAGCTGGATCTTGGTTGGCCGCACGGCCGCGCCGGACGGCAATGTGCTCGAGCCGCGCGTCTTGATGTCGGTGATGTAGGCCTTGCGAGGTGGCTCTGGTGGTGGTTTCTGAGGCTTGTCGGACGACCGCGATGACCGTGGCGGCGAGGAGAAGTAGTCGGTGATCTTGTTGGCTTCGTCTTCGTCTTTGCGTTTCTGTTTCTGTTTCTGCTTCTGCTTCTGGCCTCCTGCCTCTCGGGTTCCCGTTCCCGCTTTCTTACCGCTCCGGCCCGCCATCGCTGTCGCCTCCACCACCTCGGCCTCCACGCTCGGGTCCGGACAGTGGAAGCTGATGGCGTCGATGATGCCGCTGACGACCTGGCCGTCCACGACGCCCCAGACGTCCAGCTCGCGCGTCAGGCCGGTCTCGCGCAGCGTGCGCACGCCCTGGATCATATTCCACAGCTTGAGGCCCTGCACGTCTTCGCGCGAGGTTACCTCGACGGGCACCGTCGTGTGCACCTCCTCCTCCAGTCGGGCGTGCACCTTGGTGCCGGCCCGCATAGCCGCCGTGCGCGTGCGCCGGCCCCCCGGCAGCTGCGTCAGCGTGTACTCGTACTGCAGCTCGCACCAGGCGCCGGCCGTCAAGTCGCTCACCGAGAGCGGCTTGCGCGGCGCCGTGCGGAAGCGGACCAGGGGCGAGAGCTGGTCTGCGCCATCGCCAGCCACTGCATCTGCAGCTGCTCCTGTGTCCGTTCCTCTACCAAGCGGAATGGGACCCAGATCGGCCAGAGCGTGAGTCACTGCATGGGGCCGCTATTCGTTAGCCAGAAAAGCCTCCTTCCACGGGCAAAAGCAAAATGCATCGTACAATCCGGGTAGACGACGTTGCTGCCCCCCTGCTCCGTATCTGTCAGGACAGACGGCTCAGCCACGCTAGCCTCAAGTCTAGCCACGCTAGCCGCACGTCCGTGTGGTGAGGCGGGCGCAGCAGTCTCGAGAGAAAACAGCTGATGGACATGTTCCTCGAGTGAGAGATCCCAGCCGTAGTCGCTGTTGTCGTCACTGCCGTTTCCGTGTTCGCCGAATCTACCAGCGACAACCATCACGCCAGACGAAGACGTTCATACTGCACGGGTATGCGTGCTCGTGGTAAACGGTGCAGCCACTGCAGGCAGCTGTTGCTGCTAGGCTGCGGTCAAGGAATAAGACGTTGATGGCAATATTGCAGCCTGGAAAAATCCGCGCTAGGAAAGATAGCATACTATCTACATACTGCAGGCATCCGGCAATGGATATTCGTTTATGCGGCCGCTCTGTTAGCGGCTGGTCCCGGCGCTGTGGACAGAGTTCGAGCCAGTTACAGGCGTAAAAATAGCATGCGACCTCTGTTCTCCTATGGGATGCAGCTGCCACATGCACCAACTGTCGGAGTGAGATTTGGTTGCCTCGTATTCCCTATAGCGCTCTGCGAGCCCCTTGGCCACTGCATGTCCAGGTTTCAGGACTGCTGGCTTCTGGAGCAGTGGGTCGGCCAGTAATGCTAGTGTGTGGCTCTGCAGCCTCAGGTGACCCTGTAAGTCAGCCCTGTAGCCGCTACGAATTAGCTGCTCTGCCCGCAAGACAGTTGACGACGTCCGCCGCAAGGCAGCAGCAGAAATCACAGACTAGGAGACGGAGCGCTGTTGCACAGCCTGGCTCCCGTCACTTGGTTCCTGGAGCCCTTGTCCCCCTTCTTATCCCGTTTCATCCTCCACGGACTCGATGGCCGTCCCACGCGTTCGTTTCCCGGACGTGTCCTCTCCTGTCAGCCCTTGGCCCAGGCAGCTGCCGGCCGGTCAGACATAAATATCCTAGATCTTGTCTTTCATGCCTGCTGCGCCAGCTCCATATTTTGCTTTTTCCTCCAGTGATCCAGTGATCCTGTGATCCCAGGTCTCGGTCACCTGACGCCCACGCCCCATCCCATCGTGATCTCGACACCTTTTTCACGTCTGATTCCACCTGCTTCCCTATACGAGTATACAAGTACTATCCTCCTTGTCATCCAGCGTGACCCGGACTCTCCCTGCCGGACAATATTGGCGTCGTATTGGCTCCCCGGTCTCCCCATGGTCAACAAGATCTCAGACGGGCTCGCAGATGCCCACACTCTGCAGGGCCAACTCCATAAGCACGCCTCTCCTGACGAGAGCACGCACACTCGTACCGACAGGCTGACCATTATGCATCTTCCGCCCGAGATCCACATCCAGATCACAAGGCAGCTCATCTACCCTGACGCGCTGTCTCTCAAGCACACCTGCCGCTACTTTTACACCTTTGTCGACACCGGGGTCAAGCTCAAGGTCGAATGGTTTCTGTCCCGTCGGCGCCTTCATCTTGACTGCCCCAACGAGACCCGCTGTGACCTTGGCAGCGATCTTCGTTTCTGTCGTGGGAGCGTTCCGTGAGTCTTCCCTTTGTCGTCCATGTCCGGATGACCACTAACAGTCTCCACCAGCCTCCTCATGAAACGTCGCCGTGAGCATATCGAATGCGAGAGCCGTCCTGGCTTGGGCTGTCTTATCTACGGCACCGCAACTTGCACACACCGGCGCCGTCCTGGACTCTTCCAGCGCTGGTTCCGGAAGCGCCTGACCGTGGAGATGTGGTGGGTACTGGTGGCTCTCGTGCCATTGCTGTTGTCGTCGTTGTGGTCTGTTGAGCTTCTCAAGTCCATCCTCTCCTGAGGTCCATTTCAAACCCGTCTAGGGAAGAGGGGGTGACTGCTATGAGTATATCACGAAAGACGTAATCGGCAGTGTTGAATATTGTAGGATACGGTGTATTTCAAGAGACCACCAATAATGTGTATTGACAGAAGATGAAGTGTAAATCGCATGTATTAATTAAGAAAAAAATACAGCAGCGGGTAATTTGCTACTCGTCACTGTTCCACCGATTACTAGTAACTTGGAGAGCGGACAGGACCCCGTGCTTTCAGTATAAAACCTGTGCCTCCGCCTAAGAAATGTATTCTAGCCTCATCCCTACTAAAGCCGGCCTGGCCATTGTGGGACTGATTACGTCAGTATGATCGACGCCGACCCGCCATGGCAGCTGCAGACCCTCGTCGATCTCCGTGAGGTTGCGCAAATACGAGCCCGCGAACTGGTTGCCCTGGTCTCACATGCTGTGCAGGTCGTAGCTCATGATGTTGAATCGGACTTTTGCATGCCCGGCTGGTTAAAGTTCTGCGGACACTAATTGCTTTGGCGGGTACACGTGATCCCAACCTAAGTTGTGTCGACGACTGCCAGTAAGCCCAAATAAGAAATAACAGAAAATGCTATAGAGAGGCCATGATGGGCGACTATGTTGCCGGTATTCAAAGAGTCTTTACAGACTATGTGGAAACGGGTGTATAGTCGTATCGACTATCCTCACACTCGGGCAAAGCGTCATAGTCCATCTCGGCCTGCGTCCAAATGCCGTGGTCTTCGATCATGCCAGAAGAAATACAGGCCAGCTCCACGCCGACCAGTTGCGCCGTCGCGTTGGTCCAGCGCACGAGCTGGCCGTCGGCGTCGTACCAGCCGACCGGGATCTTGCGCTTGTCAGTGTCGTCCCCGTTGTGGCCCAAGGCAGTTTCGTCCATTATGCAGATAAAGCCGAGGCTTTTCCGCATGTGGTACGACGAGAAGTACTCGCTCGCATCGAGGCGATCTTCTGACGCGCTATCCTCGTTCATGTCCTGCTCTCGCATCTCCCGCTCAAGGTCAAGCGCCTCTTGACGTGCCTCGGCCACGTCTGCTTCGTATCCGGGGTCTACGTCTAGTAACTGCGGTATGCGGTAGAGCACGCGCTGCCAGTCGCCTTGAAAGTCGTAGCGCGAGGCGGCGGAGAGGATCTCGATGTTGAGCTGTAGGAGCTCATCCTCTAGGTAGGACGCCATCGCCTCCTCGCTGCCCGGGCCATAGTATGTCTGCAGCATAATCTCTTTGCCGAAATTACGGCGCTCTTCGATGGGCCTAATGCGTGCCAGTAGGTCCTGCTCCTTTTGCGACAGGTTGGCCGCGGTCTTTAGGTCGCGGTCCTTGAGCTGCTGCGCGTATGTCTGGGTGTGGATAGTAAGTGCGTAATTTACAAGTGTTATAAGGGTCCTTCCAGTCTCCTCGTCACTTTACTCAACGTACCAGTCTCTCGGTAACAGGCAGATTAACAAAACGCTCAAAAAGCTGCATCATCTGCTCGTCGTCTGCTGCGGTTACATTGTCGTCCCATTCTTCCTTTTACGAGTCAGTGGTCTAGTAGCATGAAGAAACAAGCTCACACACCGCCGCGCGAATACCAGAATATCGCCTACCAGCAGATAAATGTCACAGCCGTGGACGTTGAACTGCGAAGGATCGACCGCCATTGCGAATGGACGGCGGCACAGGCTTTCCAGTATTATGGTCGGTGGTACTCCGTACTCCGTACTCCGTATTATAGCGTTTGTATAGTGTGGGGCGTTTCACGTGATCATGCGGCTTTGGAAATGACAGCATTTCTGCTTTGCCCACCTTTCTGCCCCTCTACGCAAGTTGCAGCTCTCGTGAACAAGACTCTGGACGGGAAGCGTGTCGTCTGTTCTTGCCCATGCTACCCGGAAGACGCGTGCTTGGTTCCATTCGACGATACCGACAGCCGACGCTGTCTCGGCTCCCTCGCGACACCTCCGCCCAGCTGCTCTCTTTCGCCGAGCCGAGCAGCAGCAGCAGCAGCTGCCGCGCCTTTGCCACCAGCATGTCGTCGTTTGCGCCCAACCCGAAGACGCAGGAGCCGGTGATCACGCGGGTGACAGACCTGAGCACGGCCGACGCCCGCTGGATCGCGCTGAAGCGCATCGAGTACGTCGACCAGGTCGGCCAGGCGCGCACGTGGGAGGTGGCGACGCGGAAGACGCGCGGCAGCGCCGGCGTCGATGCGGTAGCCATGGGCAACGTGCTGCGCCACCCGTCGCGGCCGCCGGCAACGCTGGTCGTGATCCAGTACCGGCCGCCGCTGGACGCTTACACGGTCGAGTGGCCGGCCGGACTCGTGGACGCGACCGAGACGGCCGAGCAGGCGGCCGTGCGCGAGTTCAAGGAGGAGACTGGCTACGACTGCCGTGTCGTCAGCGTCAGTCCACCGCAGGCTGCTGATCCCGGCATGACCAACGCCAACATGCAGCTGGTCATGGTCGACGTCGACCTGCCGGCCGACCACGACGGCCGCGCGCCCGACCAGCGGCTCGAGGACGGCGAGCACATTGAGCGCGTCGTCATCCCGCTGGCCGACTTTTACGACCGCTTGGTCGAGTACGCCGCCCGCGACCGCTTCGTCGTCGCCGCCAAGCTCTTCCACTTTGCCGCCGGCATGCGCTTCGCCCAGACGACAAAGCTGACATAAGCGGAGGGGAGCGAAAGAACGAACAAAAGCTAAAGGACCAGGCACAGAAAGGTGTGATCCTACGGTGATGGATGAAGTAAGACTTATAGAGCGTCTGCACCATCTTCAATGGGAAATGCATTGTTGGTCAAGATATGAGAGGATGTTGAATTTCTGCAGCCACGCTCTCCATCCCACAGGAAGGCGACACACAACACATTTCCGGGTATCTGTCCCGTCTCCAGGCCTTCTTTTCGCCTTTCTCCTACAGCTGCCACAACGTACGTTGCTTCTCCATGCGGCCGCGCCACTCGAATGCCTGTCCCGACATCCGCTGCAGGCCCTTGTCCACGCGCCGCAGCTTCAGCGTCATGCGCGGTCCAATCTCCTGCAGGGCGACCTTGATGTCCTCGACGCCGGCCATGGTCTTGCCGTTCTTGTCGGCCACGCTGCGCTCCGTCGTCCGCTTGTCGCGCACGGCATAGCGGTGTCGCCGCACAAAGACGTAGTCGCGCTGGTTGTGCAGCGTGACCACCTGGCGGCCGACCAGGTCCGGGTTTGGCGGGAAGAGCCGTCCGAGCACGCCGCCGACGAGCTTTCCGAGCGACGTGTCAAAGTTGTTCATGATCATCTCGGGCGAGTGGCCAGTCGAGCGGCCGTGGTTGGGCAGGAACTTGGCGTCGACCCAGGTCTGGATGGAAAAGTGCAGCATGGGGCCGTGGGGCAGCAGGGCAATGTCGAGGCCCGAGGCCTTTTTCAGATCCTCGTTGACGATCAGCAGCGCCGTGTAGCCGCGGTTGGTGGCGTAGCCGGCAATCTCGCGGATGCTGTACTCGTGGTGCACGAACCGGTGGCCCGACCGCGGGATGTACGTGCTGTTGGGAAACAGGTCGACGAGCGTGTGTGCGTACTTGTGGATCGTCGCGTGGCGAGACGTCGTGATTAGGATCCGCGGCTCTGCTGGCGCCGGCTCCTTTAGCAGCTCTGCGTACTTTTCGGCCATCGCATCCTGGCGTGCTGCCTTTTCCTCTGCTGTTGGGGGGGCAGCCTTTTCCGTTGTCCCCTTCTTCGCAGCCGAGGCGGCTTCCTCCTCTTCGTCGTCGTCGTCCCCCAGAAAACTGGCCAAGTCGTCGTCGCTGTCAACATCGCCTTGGGCTTCTGGTTTGCTTTCCCCCTCTTCCTCTTCCTTTTCGGCCTCGTCTTCTTCCATCGCCTCCGCTTCCGCTTGCACCTCCTCCTCTACCTTTCTCCGCTTTCTCCGCGCATAGTCATCTTCAGACACCGGCCATATGCGTTTGTCCTCAAGTGTCTTCGGCTTGTTCTGCGCAAGTCGCTCTGCTCGCAGCTGTGGGTTTTTGTCTTCCTCCCTCCGGCGAGCCTTCCGCTCTTGAATGCGGGTCCGACCCTTTTCCTTCTTGGCGTTGAGCCAAGACTCCTGTCGTTGGATCTTGTTCTTACTTCCCATTGTATGTGATCGCGGGCTGATGTCGCAAATCTGTCTTTTTTTCTTTCAATGTGTGTAGGTCAGTATGTAGGCGTTTTTCGACTCAACTTTTTTTTCTTATCGAGTCATTGGCGATAACGATAATACGGATATATTGATTTTGATGATTAATCAAGACGCTACTGCTTGTTGTGGTATTCCGACTCCCATAACCGCTGCCACTTGTCCTTGTCTACGGCAAAGTCGCGAACAAAATCGTTCTCCAGCTCATGTGTCCGCCGGCCCAACAGCACCATACTGTGCAAGGGAAGGCCGAGTTTCTCATCGGCATCGCACAGCTCCCGTAGCGTTCCTGCGACAAAGACCTGGTCGCGACCGCCGACGCGAGCGGCACCGATGGCGAGGCTGTCTTCGCTGTAAACGCCCTCTTTGCGCTTTTCCTCGACCTCCAACATCTGGCTGGCGCAGGTGCCCACGGTCATATAGCGAGGGGGTTCATATACGATCCGTCCGCGAGCAAGGCTCTCCAAATTGGGTTCCTTGACCTTGATGTCCAGAAGAACGAGGGTGTGAAGGCCGATGCTGCGGTTCTCCTTGACCCGGTCGTAGAAGCTGTCCGGGCGCCAGTTGTCGGTGAAGAAGACCATGGAAACCGTCTGGCCAAAGTTGTACAGCTGAAGGCCACAAGCACCGATGCCAGACAGGATGGAGGCATTCGGAACAGAGGACACAGGGATGTTCAGTTCGCGGGCGCGCAGGACAAGGTCGGTGTGTGTTGTAGCGCTGTGGAAGAGGAAGATGAATCAGTCCATGGCCTTGATAGCTTGACAAGTCCGAAATATCCAATGCTTACCCAAAGGGGTCGCCTACAACGAGGAAAGCTACATCTTCGGTTTGCGCATTGGCCAGGATGTCGTCGCTCTGGCTCTCGACCATTTCGCGGTCGGCAATGACAATTGAGCGGCCATAGTATTTTTCCTGAAGTTGTAGTGTCAGGTTTCGGCTTCTCGCTTTCCAGTATTAGCGGAGAGGCAACTTACAAGTACTGCCTGGTCGACCAACAGGATGCTAGTGTATGCCTCTAGGTACACCCGCGAAGCCTTCTTGACAATTTCGAGGCCTTTGACCGTAATGTCTGTCTCGTCAGAGAGGCCTAGGCCAACAAGGTAAAGCATTTTCACTGCCTGCCTTCATGAATGGCCTCGAGAGGAAAATTGCATGAAGCTTTGGCAATCTGCCCCTCGGCTTATCGCGATAAAAAAAACAGAGATTGGTGTAGCAAGTCGGATATAACGATATTCTCGTAAAGAGCACTGGCCAAAGCGACCCAGCCGCAGCAGCTCAGATAGATACACGCCTGCAGCAGTCACAGAAGCGAGCAGACACGCACCTCGCGGCCCAGCGACCACAGTTCCAGAGCAACGCGCGCGCACGGCACGATGTCGAAGAACGGGTCCGCATACGGCACGGCGGCGGGCGACACGGAGTTCCGCAAGACGCGCAACCTGGACGAATATGCAGCCCGGGCGAAGGAGCGGGAGGCGAAGGAAAGGGAGGAGGGCAAGGCGCGCTACGAGGCGAAGATGGCGGGCAAGCGGTACTACAAGCCGCTAGACGGGACGGAGACGCTGACGACTGCACGGGCAGCGACGCTGGACCTGAGCGCGCAGGTGGGCAAGGTGCAGATCGTGGCAATGGGAACGGCGGGCGCGGTAGGCCGACGAGGTCGCGGCGCTGGATTCTACTGCGAGACGTGCGACTGGACGGTCAAGGACAACCTGCAGTGGGTAGAGCACATCAACTCGATGACGCACCTGCGCAACATGGGCCAGACGGGCGAAGTGGCCCGCAGCACAGCCGAGGAGGTGCGGGCGCGCGTCGATGCGGCGTGGGCGCGTGTCGAGGCCCAGCGGCAGCAGGCGACGGTGAAGCTATCGGAGCGGCTGGCGTTGCGGCAGCAGGAAGACGAGCGGGAGCGCGAGCAGCGGCGGACGAAGCGGCGCGACCTGGCCGACCGGAAGCGCGCCGTACGGGAGGCCGAGGCAGCGGCGGCCGCGAAGCCCGACTACGGCGAGGATGTCCGGGTCGAGGGCGAGCACGATGAGGAGGACATGATGGCCATGATGGGCATCACCGGCTTCAGCTCAACCAAGAAACGGTAGCCGCTAGCCGCTGGCTTGTTTGGATGCAACCGTCTCCGAGGTGCGTCCTTTGTATCTAGACTTACTTCGCTGGTCATGATTGACAATACCTGACCGTTCGTCGGTGCAGACGAATGATTGTGCTGATTTATGTCTGAACGGATTCGGTCTGCCTTCTGCTGCTCCTTACGCGATTACAGGCGCTCACGCGCTAATGCGCTAATGGACCCCGCGTCACCGCAATGTTGGGCGACTAAGGAACTTAGTTCCGCCACTCTTTCTGTTTGATCAACGGACCTCTTTGCTCTCTTGTGCTCGCCCTCTGCCAACGAAGCGCGGACCGACACGGCTGATGGCCTTGTAATCCCTGCAGCTCCTCGACTCCACGCCCACGCGTCTCCAGCGCACCTGACGACGACACGTCCCGGGCGCGGAACGAGGCTCTCTCTCCCGTTCTTGTCCTCCCGACTCGTCCTGCAGACCGATGCCGCCACCGAATGCTGCGACCTCTGGCGCCGCCGGTCTTTTGCGGCGCCAGCTCAAGCAGATGCAGATCGACAAGGACCTCCCCGGCATCTCCTGTGGGCTCGTCGACGACAACAACATTTTCCAGTGGGAGGTCATGCTGATGATCAGCGACGACGTCAAGTACTACGGCGGTGCGTCTCCCTCTCACCGCTGCTCTTGTCTGTTCACTGACCGTCGTCTCTCCAGGCGGCAACTTCCGCGCCCACCTCACATTCCCGTCCGAGTATCCGCTACTTCCCCCCAAGCTCACCTTCCAGTCACCGATGCCGTTCCACCCCAACGTCTACCCCAGCGGCGAGCTCTGCATCTCCATCCTGCACCCGCCCGAGGAGGACCGGTTCGGCTATGAGGACGCCGGCGAGCGCTGGAGCCCCGTGCAGACCCCCGAGACCATCCTGCTGAGCGTCATCAGCCTGATCGCCTGCCCCAACGACGAAAGCCCGGCCAACGTGGAGGCTGCACGGCTCTTCCGCGAAGAGGTCGCCGGGACCAGCCGCGAGTTTCGCCGTCGTGTGCGGCAGTGCGTCCGCGAGAGCCTGGGCGAAGAGTGATGCGGCCATGGAGCCGCACGAGAGGACATGGCAAGACCTTTATGTGAAGGCGTTAGATAGTACACTGTGCCTGTTTCTGAACTTATATTGATTTCCTTTTCATTCTTCTCTACTTGCATTGCCTCCAGCCCACTACTTTGTCTTTTTCGGAACTTCCTCTTCCACCAGTTCCAGTATTGGTGCCACCACCCGCTCCCATTCCTCTGTCCACCGCAGCCTGCTCTCTTGCCGGGCGCCCATCCTCAGCTGGGCGAGCTCTTTTGCGCCGGCGCTGCCATCGCTTGGGTCGAGGAGCCGTGCCAGCAGGTCGGCGAGTCCGTCGGCGGTGGTGAAGCCCCGTCCGTTTTCGCCCTCGTGCACGAGCTCGCCAAAGCTCTCGTAGGCCGAGTACGCGACGACGGGCAGGCCGGCGCCGAACATGTCGACGACCTTCATGGGCAGGTCGACGCCGGAGCTGGACATGTGCAGGCAGACGCCGAGGTCGGCGAGGGCCAGGAGGCGGGCGTAGTCGCGCATGGGCAGGAACGCCGTGCGGATGCAGATCTTGTCGGGCGGCAGCTGGCCGGCGGCGGCGAGCGCGGCGATCTTGGACTGGTAGAGGGCCTGTTGGGGGCCCTTGCCGGTGATGATGGCGAGGAGGGGGGGACGCGTGGCAGTTGAGGTCATGGCCACGTAGCGGACGAGGGCGTCGAGGAGCAGTTGAAAGTCTTCGTCTGGCGTCCAGGAGGTGCTGCTGACGAGGACCTGGGCGCCGTGAAGAGCGACCGAAAGGTCGTCGCCGAGGAGGCGGGCCAGCACGCCATCACGGTCGGTCGGGAGAGACGACAGCGGCTGGAAGAGGGCGGCGGGCCGGTCGTGCAGGACGGCCATGGGCGCCGACACGTTGTAGGGCGACACGCGCAGCTGGGCGGCCATGGCACGAGTGACGGTGAGGTTGGCGTGGCCCAGACGACCACAGCGCTCTTCGTAGCGACGGGCCAGACGCACAAACGGGTGTCGTGCGGCCTGGTCGCCGCCGCCAGCCCGCGCGCCCGCCAGGATGCTCCAGCCGTAGTTGTGCCAATCGATGAGCAGACGGGTGTGACGCAGACGGCCGACGAGAGCGGCCACGGCCAGCGTCGGGATCGACGGCGGATTCTGCACGACCAGCCAGCGGGCCGGCTGTGTGCCATAGGCCAGCACAAACAGCAGGTTCAGCACTTGCCAGACCACCTTGAGCGGGCCGCCCAGCACAAAGGGCAGTCGACGCAGGACTGCCGGACTGGCCGTCAGGGGCACACGGGTCAGCCGGGGATGGCTGGCCAGCTTGTCGACGAGGTCAGACTCTGGAAGCTGTTAGCGAGGGAGAGAAAGAACAGGAGCCCATGGCCTAGGACTTACCATAGTAACCAATCAGCTGGACCGGGACGTGCTGGGCAATGCTCAGGGCATGGTACTGCATCCGAGGACTGCGGCCAATGTCGCCCAGCACGAGCACTTGTACCGACCGCTTCTCGCCCCGGTATCGTCGCGGCCAGGCCAGCACCAGTACCAGCAGCACGGCCAATAGTGCGGCACCGACGAACGAGGCACCGAGAGCCATGCTGGATGTAGAGGGATCTGTGCTGCAAAATGGGCTGCGAACAAAACGGCTCCACCACGACGCTGACCTGCGCAGTCCGATCTGCCGTTTCCGTCCGCTGTCCGCGCGCTAGGCAGTTGCAGTTGATAGCCAGCAGATGGGCGATTCTGTCGATGCACGACGTAATAGATTGTCCTCTGGCCTGTACTCGTAATCGATTCGTATCTCCTTGTCGAGCTGGCTCCAGCACAGCCAATCACGCCGTCTGCCGCGACCAAGGACAGCACAGAACAGGAAAGCGCCGGCAAGGCCTGGCTCCACTCCTGGCAAAGGGGTTTTCGTCTTTGTGTTTGTCTGTCATCTTTTCATCTTCCACTCGCGAACGCCGCTGATTGCCCATCTGCTGTCACGCTGCCCAGGTCAGGGACCAGTCACATCACCGCCGGGCAACCCAATTGGCAGTCCTGTCTTCCGGTTCCAGACGCCTGTCGTACAGCACCGACTCTGCACAAAGTCTCCTCAGCCACAAAGGCAGAAGAGAGCCAGCAGAAGCACGGTTGGGGCAGTCTGAGCCTCGTCGTCCGTCTTCTGCCCGCCGTCCCCAGCAGCCACCTCTCTTCCACAGGGCCTCCGGCGACCTTCTCGGCCCTCCCCAGAATGTCGTCCTCGTACGCCTTGCCCAACCCCACCTCGTCTCGCGACCACTGGCCGAGTTATGCGCAGCACGCCAGCTCGCAATCGAACGGCCAAGCGCGCTCGGCTTCTCCTCACTCGTATTCACCATACATTCCTTCGCCTCTGAGTCGGAGCCCCGGCAGCGTTGATGCGCGACTGTACCGGAAAAACAATGGCTCGGCCTATTCCTTGAACGCTGCAATCCACGACCACGACCACGACCACGACCACGACCACGACCACGATCACGATCACGATCATGACCATGGTCACAGCCATAACCACACCCACGACGACCACGGCCACAGCCATGGCCGCAGTCACGGACACGGCCATAGTCGCAACCACAACCACAGCCACAACTCCCAAGTACGGACAGAGGTGTCCTACACAGCCGCCGATAAGCAATTCGACAAGATGTACTCGCCACCGGCAACCTCGGCGGCGACGTTTGGGCCGCAGAGTCCCGGGGTCCCATCCACCGTCACGGGCTTCATGTTGCAGCGCACGACAGAGATGCCGATACTGCATGCCATCATGAAGGAACAGGACTCCCGGAGGATTTTCTACTTTATGTGGTAGGTCTGGCAGCCACGTGAACTTGCGTGGGTGCGACAGCCTCTGACCTGTCCCTCTAGTCTCAACTTTTCCTTTATGCTTGTTCAGGCATTCTACGGCTACGTCACCGACTCACTCGGTCTGTTGAGCGACAGTATACACATGTTCTTTGACTGCGTAGCCCTCGGGGTGGGCCTTTTCGCAGCAGTAGCCAGCAAGTGGCAGCCAAACGAACGGTTCCCGTACGGGTTCGGTAAGATCGAAACGCTCAGCGGGTTTGCCAATGGTATATTTCTGATGTGAGTGCCGAAGTGCAAGGCGTCCGAAACATTGCTCGCAGTTGCTAACGCGCACCACAGACTTATCAGCGTCGAGATCATGGTCGAGGCGTTTGAGCGCATCCTCGGCGGCCGGGAAACCCAACGGCTCATGGAGCTGTTTATCGTCAGCACGCTGGGCCTATTGGTGAATCTGGTTGGCATGTCCGCGTTTGGACACCATCACCACGGCGATAGCCACGAGTGCCCGTCGCACAATCACACGCACGATCACGACCACGACCACGATCACGATCATGAACATGATCATGACCATGACCATGACCATGACCACAAGCATAGCCATGACCACGGCCACAGCCACAGCCACAGCCATAGCCACGGTCACAGCCACGACCACGGCAACGAGAACATGTACGGCATCTACCTCCATGTTCTTGCAGACACGCTCGGCAGCGGTGCGGTGATCGTATCGACGGCACTGACGCACTTTTGGGGATGGGCTGGCTGGGATCCGCTGGCATCGTTCCTCATCGCAGTGCTCATCCTGGGCTCGGCGGTGCCGCTGGTCACATCGTCGGCACGGCGGCTGCTGCTGACGGTGCCGGATGCGCTGGAGTACTCGCTGCAAGGGATTCTGGCGGACGTGGCCGGCCTGCCAGGGGTGTCGAGCTACGCGGCGCCACGGTTCTGGGTCGACGACCGGGCCGGGTCGCAATCACGGCTGCTGGGCATGATGCACGTGGTGGCCAGCCGGGGCAACGAAGTGGGCGATGTGCGCGATCGGGTGCGCGCCTTTTTGCTGGACAAGGGCATCGACGTGGTGCTGCAGGTCGAGCGGGAGGACGACGGGATGTGCTGGTGCACCTCTGGACGTGCGCCGGGAGTGTCAGGGGTGCCGGGACACGGGGTCAAGCCGAGCATCGCCTTTTGACGGGTCCGGGGTCTGATTTATGACAGGTGTCTTTGGACAAGGGCTGGTTTGGATGGAGTATTCGGACAGGCGTTTGAGAGCAGCTTCAATGTGATTTCAGTTTAGGCGGGTTTCCCTAACGAGGCCTAGTGCGGATGTGACAGATCAGACAGTGGTCCGAAGTGCGGATGGGAAGCGAAGAGGACCGGAAAGAAGGATGGAAGAGACAGCGAGCTCTCCGGTCTGCCGAGGCTCGGAGGGGAGAGAGCTTTCCATCAGGTCCCACAGGCATTGGACCGCCCAAGGTCCAGGGGATAAGAGGGCGCCCCGCAAAAGAGGTTAAGCGTGGGGTATTTTGGGGTCCGCGAGCCGGTCTCTTTTTTCTTTTTTCTCTTTTTTTTTCTTTTTTCTTTTTTGTAATAAATAATGGCCATTCATAAACCCCAACCGAAAGGCCGAGGCACAAAGCACGGCATGAGAGCTGGGCAGTGCGAGCCTGAAGAGGCAAGTACGCGTGCGAGTACGCGTACACAAGGGCGTGCACACTGTGCATCGTGCATTGTGCCAGGTGCTTCGTTCAATCTTCAGCGTAGTTGCCGAGCTCTTAGGGCTGGATGCAAAGAGAAGGACGACGGATGTCTAACGAGAGCTGCAGCGTGAGGAGCCGCGTGCAAAGCGGCCAGGCGGACAACCGGAGGGCGTCCAGCTGTAGGGTCTGTTCTAGCTAGTGGCAGCAGTACCCCGGAATATAAGACAGCCCCTCTAGCACGTGAAAGTGCACCTACAAAACAGGAAGGACCGACGGCGGAAAAGGCAGTCTGACAAGGAGAGGAGGATATTCGAGCGAGACGACAGCGTGACGTTTGGGCTATTGTCTACATACACGACGTTTGAGCGATCGTATTCACATACACGACTGTCCTCTGTTCTGCACATCTTTTGTTCTTGCGCTCTCTTGGTCTCGGTCTCGGTCTCGTCCTTTTCCTCCTCCCCTCTCCCTTCCTCTCCCCCTCTCCACATCCACACAATGGCACAGACACCAGACGAAGCGCCATCGCCTGCCTTTGAGCCGTCCCCGGCGCCGGCTCTGGGGCCACCGTCGGCGCTCTCGGCACAGCTGCGGTCGTTGACGGCCGGCGGCTTTGGCGGCATCTGCGCGGTGATTGTGGGCCACCCGTTCGACCTGGTCAAGGTGCGGCTGCAGACGGCCGAGAAGGGCGTGTATTCGTCGGCGGTGGACGTGGTGCGGAAGAGCATCGCACGGGACGGGCTGCGGCGGGGGCTGTATGCGGGTGTGAGCGCGCCGCTGTTGGGGGTGACGCCAATGTGTGAGTTTTTGTTTTTGGTGTTTTTCATGTCCTCTGCATCCTCGTCTGACTTCAGGTCGTCCTGACCAGTCGCCGTCTCCTTCTGGGGCTACGACGTCGGCAAGACGCTCGTCCGGTCCATCTCGACCGCCCAGCCCGACGGCTCGCTCACGATCGGACAGATCTCGGCGGCTGGCTTCTTCTCAGCTATCCCCATGACCGTCATCACGGCGCCTTTTGAGCGCGTCAAGGTGATCCTGCAGGTGCAGGGCCAACAGCAGCTGGCGCCGGGCGAGAAGCCCAAATACAGCGGCTCGCTCGACGTAGTCCGTCACCTCTACCGCGACGGCGGGATCCGGTCCGTGTTCCGCGGCAGCGCAGCGACACTCGCACGCGATGGCCCTGGTTCGGCCGCCTACTTTGCTGCATACGAATACATCAAACACGCGCTGACGCCCAAGGACCCGGCTACCGGCCAGCCAGCCAAGGATGGCAAGCTCAGCCTGACCGCCATCACGGTCGCCGGTGGTGGTGCCGGCATCGCTATGTGGATCCCCGTCTTCCCCGTCGACACGGTCAAGAGCCGGCTGCAGACCAGCACCGAACCCGGCGTCAACGTCAGCTCCGTCGTCCGCGACCTCTACGGCAAGGGCGGCATGCGTGCCTTTTTCCCTGGCATCGGCCCTGCGCTGGCCCGCGCCGTGCCCGCCAACGCGGCCACCTTCCTGGGCGTCGAGCTGGCTCATCAGGCCATGAACAAGATGTTTGGGTAGGAGAGGGGGGGGTGAGAGGGTGCAGGCTAGAACGCGACTGGCAAAAGAGGGTGATCCGAAAGCAACTTCACTTGGACAGCGACTATGGAACGTATATAAGCAGGCTAGACATAGAGGTGATGTGGTGCCTCAAGGGCGTCTTTCTACCGGTCCATGGATGCTCAGTCGTGAAACTTGCCGCCACAGCGGCCACAGACGTCGCCGACGACAGCCTGTCGCAAAGCCTCGACGGCGACGGCGTCGGCGCGCAGAGTGCGGCTGCCGCAGACGCCACAGACGCGCGAGGCGCCGGGCCGCTGAATGGCGAGGCCGGTGGCGCCGCAGCGATCAAAGACGTGGCCGCGGGCACAGGTGACGACCTGGTCTGTCTCGTTGGCGGAGCTGGTGACTTGGGCGTCGATGGGCGCGCTGCAGATGGTGCACGTTTGCGTGAGAGCGCTGCTGCCGGCGGGAAGGAGGATCTGCGGCTGCGTCTGGGCGGCCGGCAGGACGGGGGGCCCGCGGCCGTACATGTTGGACCACATGCGGGCTTCAGTCGAGACGGGGGACCGGAGGAAGTTGGTCACGTGATTTGTGTTTTCAACGGCGACCAAATCGGATTCGGGCCAGCCAAACAGCACGCGGCTGCGGTCGCGGTACCAGCCGCCACGGTCGACCTGCTGGGCGGCATGGTCGGTGACGAGGACAGCGGTGACGGCACGGGCACGGGCGCCGGTACCGACGGCGCCGCCGGGCGCCAGGGCCAGACCCCAGAGCCGGGCGCGATGCAGATACAGCTCGGGGCCGCTGGCGGGGGCGAGTCGGAGCGGATGGAGGGCAGGGTCGAGCATGCTGGTGTCGAGGCTGTTGCCGGCCACTTCATCGTCGTCGTCGTCATCGTCACCGACACCCGGCGTGGCGCTCACTTTGATCTTGCGAGCGACGTCGAGCGTCCACTGCGGCCAAACAGCCAAGGGATCGGCGGGGATGGCAGGTCCGCCACCTGTCTCGTACCAGTCGTCGTTGGTGGCCGTGGCCGACAGGCGGACGAGTGTGTAGGCCGGTGGGCCCTCATGAGCAGCGGGGGGATGAATGATGAGGTCTGGGGGTTAGAAGGAGACGGAAGAAGAAGGTGAGGGAGAGGGAAGAAAGAAGGGGAGGAAGACGGAAGAAAGAAGGAGAAGGAGTAGGGAAGGAGAAGGAAGAAGAAGAGGGAAGAAGGAAGAGGGAAGAAGGAAGAAACAAGAAACAAGAAACAAGAAACAAGAAAAAGAGAAAGAAAGAAAGAAAGAAAGGAGAAAAAGAATCCCCCCCCAAAAACTCACCCTGAATCGGATTCGTCCGCGCCTCCTCCACCGACGGATAGACCGTCCCGCAGGCCATCCGGTCGTGAGCTGGAGGGGGTCCACGCGCGGCCACGGCCGAGGCGGCCAGCAAGACGACCTCAAAGGGCCGGGCAACAAAGGGGGTGGCGACGACGCCGCGACAGACGTGGCTGCCGCCGCTGCTGTCGTCGACGGACCAGATGCCGTCCTCCCACACGAGAAAGGCGTCGGTGCCGAGGAAGAGACAGAGCCCGTCGACGTCGGCCGCATCGACGGCCACCCGCCGTGTGTTGGTCTGGATGTCGGTGGTGGCGGTCAGCCGGCGAAAGCCGACGTAATTGCTGGCCAGATAGCCAACCAGACAGATTTGGGTTGTCGTCGTCGTGGTCGCGGCATCGGCCACCACCAGCCAGGGACTGCAGCGCAGGCCAAAGGCCGTGCCGCCCGGCACACCATGCGCATCCAGCGGCGTCGTGGCCGTGTCGACGTGTGGTCCGGCGGCCACGAAACGGGCCTCTTCTGCGACTTGCCAGACCCAACGGCCGGCCGTCCGGTCGACCCGCAGCACCACCACCGCGTCCTCGTCCGTCCGGTACAGCAACAGGGCCCCCCCCCCGGCCAGGGCGCCGCTCCACGCCATCGATACCACACACTCGCCCATCTGTGTCTGTGGCGGCACCACCAGCCGCTCGCCCACGGCCCAGAGCACCGCCCAGCGCGACGTGTCGTAGTGCCGTCGGTTGTCGCCTGCGTGTGTCGTCTGCGTGTCTGCGTTTGCGTCTGTCCTCTCGCCCTCGCCCTCGCCCTCCCCCTCGCCGTACACGGCCACCACGCCGGCCGACGTCAACACCGCCAACACCGCCCGTCGGTTGCGCCCAACACCGCCCGGCGACCATGCCAGCGAGACCACCGAGTTCATCGTCCCCGCCACAGCCGTCAATGGACCCATACCGGCTCCGCCTGGCCGCCGGTAGTGGCTCCTCGCGCGGATCGGCCGTGTTGTCGCTGTCGTAGCCACGGCCGTCATTTTCCGTTTCCGGGCTTTCTCCTTGGCCTTCCGCGTCCTGCCTGGATCGGCCTCTCGCTCTTCTCGCTCTTCTCGCTCTTCTCGCTCTTCTCCCTCTTCTCCCTCTTCTCCCTCTTCCTGTCCCTCTCCCTCTCGCTCTCCCTTGCCTGTCTCGTCATCACCCCCGCCGTCCCCCCCAAACGGAAACGCCAGGCCGGCCGCCGCGTACAGCCGCTGGTTCACACGCACGTCCAGCGGCGGGTGCGATACCGGGATGTGTAGGCTGCCCGCTGCAAACTGGCTGCGTGTCTCCGTTTCTGTCGAAGCCAGTGCATCGTAGCCGTCGCCGACATCGACCATGTCCTCGTCCTCGTCGTTTTCCTTCTCGTCCCCGTCGTCCATCACCTCCTCCTCCTCCTCCTCCACGCTCTCTCCATCCTCGTCCCCAAACTGCGGCACAAATACATACACTGAGTCGTCTGCTGCCACGGCCAATTCGGCGTCCGGCGACCAGGCCAGCGCCCGTTTCGCAAATGGCGCCGATCGCAGCGTCAGCGGCCGCAGTGGCGTCGCCTTGTGCCGCTTCTGCCGCGCGTCAGCCATGGTGCTTTCGCTCTGCTCAGTCGGTTCCGCCCTTCTGCTTACTCTTGTCGTTTTATGTGCAATCATGGCATCCGCGTCTGTGGTCAAACGCTCCTGACTAATCGCGCGACGCGTTCTTGCCTAAAACGAATAAAGAGCAATTCACTGGCGGGGTCCATAGAAGCTCAGCTCTTAGCCTCTACGGAGTAGCAGTACATCCAATTCGAAATCCTGGAGCTCACTCGGCTCCTCAACCAAACCACCAACGCCACGTCATGCATAATGATACAAGATATACACGCGAGAAGCCCTCACGCCTCGAGATACGAGCTGACGCCCCAAAGCAGCGCACATCCAGCCAGCGTCGTCGCCCCCAACACCTTTTTCGACCACCAGTTCTCGTCTGTCAGCGGCTTCGCGGACTGCACTGCAGACGGCGTCCTGCCCGTGGCCGCCGACCGTCGCTCCGTCTGCGCGGCGTTTCCGGCACCTGCACTGGCACCGGCACCGGCACTGCTGGCCTTGTCTTCCGCCTCCGCCCGCTTCTGCAGCGCCGCGATCGTCCGGCTGATGGCCAGCAGATCCTCTTCGAGCGTGCTGTTGGTGCCGCCGTCGACCTCTACGTTCTGCACGTTGCCAAAGAAATCCGTCACCAGCCGGCTGCGAGCCGCCGTGGCGCCGCCGTGGAAGAGGTCGTAGCGCACGCCCGCGTGGGAGTGGATCTTCTCGTAGTCGTACGAGTCGAACAGGTCGCCGACCGTCTTCTTGCTGCCAAGGTCGGCCACCTGCGTCTCAAGAAACTCGAGGTTGTAGTACGTGTACCGGTCGATCACAGCCACGCCCACGTCGCTGTCGGCGTGGTGCGAATACGACGACTGGTCCAGCTCCGACGAGCCCGTCGCGATGATGTTGGGCGAGTACAGCCGGCTGTACATGGTGTTGGCCTGGCACGTGTCGATCATGAAAAGGATCTCGTGGTACCGCCGCTTCTCCCACATCTGTTCAAACGCGTCCGCCAGGTCGATCGCCCCGATCTCCTCCGCGTCCTGGAACTTGAGAAACTCGTTGCCGCCGTGGCCCGTCATGTACACCAGCACGTTGCTGCGGTCGTCCGTCAGCAGCCGCTTGCTGCGCGGCATCTCGTCGCCCACCCGGTCCGTCAGCAGCCGGATAAAGTTCTGCACCGTCACCTCGTACCCCCGGTAGTCCACCTCAATGTTGTCGCCGTACAGGTCCACCGCCCGATCCGCGTTCGAGTACACCGTCCCGGGAAACGCGTTGCGCGGATTGCACGCCATGTCGTCCGGCAGCATCAGGATGATCTGCGAGTCCGGAATCCCCAGCCGCTTCACCGTCCGGTAGATCGACAGCACGTTCGCCAGGTGCCGGTAGTTGAACCAGAACCGCGACGTGCACACCAGCACGGCCCAGTTGCTCGTGTGCTCGCCCACTGCCGGACTCGCCAGCAGAGCCACCGCCGAGATCACCGCCGTCCACCGTATTCCTCTCATTGTGTTGTGGTGTTGTGGTGTTGTGGTGTTGTTGTGTTGTAATGGGTGTGACCGTTTTCTGATGGGGTGGTTATACCGTTTCTTCGTCCTTTCCCTCTTATCTTCTCTTCTCCTTCGTCTTCGTCTTCTCGTTGACGATCGCTGCTCGCTTCACTTCGGATTTATCAGCAAAGCGACAGATCAACATAGTGGCTCCGCACAACACCGCAACACCTACCCAGGCGCAATACCGCTTAACTGCACACCCACCTCTCGCCGCATGCAGCATAGATCTGCCCCGCTAGCAGGCTTTGCATTAGTGGCAAGCCCTCCCCCCACACCAAGCACAATGCCCGTAGTGCAGCTAACAGCTCTCAGGAAGCCTCGAAGAAACTAATCGCCCCGACATATGGGAATCTCCTCGCGCTAGCAGCTTTCCCAACGTCGCTCGTTGCTGCCAAATATGTGTCCGCGCAACTTGGCCGTTGCATGTGACAAATCGAGGAGAAAATTCGGTTCCATGGACTGCTCACTTTGTCCTCTCCTCGTCAACCCTCTCGGCCTCGCTGCTCTGTGCCTTGCAGCTCCTTCGTCATCCACATTCTTGGCTCTCTGAGCCAATAGCACAGTCCCGTTTTCCCTCGTGTTCCCCCGGCCACCTCTCCTTACTTTCGATCACAAGCTCTCGGACTTATTATAGCATCTTCCGAGCTCCAGTCTCTTTATTTTTCCTCCATTCATCTTCTCCCACTTATTCGTTCACTCTTCCTTACTCCCATATGGCGGTGCTGCTCGTATAATACAGCGCGTGCTTTACGGTATGTCTTTGCACAAGCTGCTCGACCCTCCTTCCCATGTCAACTCCAACCTTGCAAGCTTCCCTTCTTTCTTGGTCACGTTCCATCGTCACGCCACTATCCATCTTGTCATTTCATAAGTTGCCCCATCTGGATCGGCCGAACGATGCCCCTCTCTTCTTCCTCTCTGCTATATGTTCATCATGGCGGCTATCTTGCTTTTGGTACTGACATGCTCTCACCAAGATTCCACAAGCTGCACAAACCTGTCTGTCACGCTCGCCTCAACTTGACCGCCACTCAGACTCACACCCTTGCTTGTTGCAATGGGCCGCCCTCCTGCATACATTTTCATCGTCAGGTCTGTCCTCATCGCCTACTGTCCTTGTAACGAGTACTGCGGTCTGACTAAGCTAGGCATGGAAACCGACTCGATGCTGCCGACAAACTGTGGCATCTCTCTTCGCCCACACCATACGACCCGCCCTTGACGTATGGAGGCTGGACACAGTCGAAAACGATCGGTCAGCGCATCGGAAACATCCTACGAGACAACGATCCTGCTGAACCTCGCTCTGTACCAAACAGCCCCGCCGTGGCCTCAGCCCCAAACAGCCCTACCATATCCGGCGATGCCCCCCCTCCAGCCAAGAAGCGCCGCTATAACGTCGTCATCCACAGCTCGCCATTTTTGCGCTGCATACAGACGTCCATTGCCATTGCAGCAGGCCTCGCCTCCGACCCACGGCCTCTGGAGTCCTCCCCAGGCAGCCCAGAGCCTCTGTCACCCCTACCACAGCAGCTCACGGTCCACAATACTTCCGCCGTGTCGTCTGATGGCGCCCTCTCGAAAGAGACGACCTCCAAAATAGACAAGACTCTCATGCGCCTTGATGCCTTCCTGGGCGAGTGGCTGTCGCCTGGATACTTTGAGCTTATTACCCCACCACCCAGCTCGCACTTGATGGTGGCCAGTGCCAAGGCCGACCTTTTACGCAGAGAAGACTACTCGAGCTTCACATACACTCCTGGACACACGTACTCCCATTCCACCAGCCAGCTGTGGGGTGGAGGTGCGCCTCTCAGCCTCTGGGCATCTCGCCTGGACGAGGACGAAGACACGCCGACGTCCAGTCCACGGCCAACATCCCCGACAATCCAGAACCTCGCACCTGACAGCTTGTCCTCGCTTAAGAATGGAGGCCCTTTGAGTCCGCGCTGGCTGGGCGGCCGTGGGAGGGCTGGAAACGGCATACGCCCTATTCCCGGAGGCTACGTGGCACCAGTCCCCCAGTTTGCCCTGTCCTCCAAAACACAGGCACCGGTCGACTATGTTGCACACGCCCGAGATGCCTGCGTAGAGCTAGACTACCAGTGGGACTCGATGCGAGCACCGCTCGACTGGGGCGACGGCGGTGAGTTTGGCGAGGAGTGGACTGCGATGCACCGCCGATTCCGCAAGGGCCTGCAGCATCTGGTGGACTGGTACACAACCAATGACGATCCTACAGAGCCAGTGACCAAGCTGGTCCATTTCAAAGCACCCTCCTCGCCGACGTGCGGGCAGTCGATGGAATGCGCAATTGAAGACGACAGCATGACAGTTGACAGTGATGACGACGACTACATCGAAGAGTCCGTGGTCATCCTTGTGTCCCATGGAGCCGGGTGCAACGCACTGATCGGGGCTATCACACAGCACCCGGTTCTGATGGATGTGGGCCTGTCGTCGCTGACGGCAGCGGCGCGGAAGCCGGGCATGGAGGCGGCACCGACACAGGCAAGCCGCTCTTCCAGCAAGGCCGGCAGCAGAGGCCGATCAGCCATGGGCACAGACCTCCTGCACAACGCCAACGGCGTCGTTCCCCTCAACCAGTACTACGAGATGAAGCTTTTCGCTAGCACGGAGCACCTGCGGCCGTCGACCTCGTCACCATCGGTGTCTCGGTCGGACAGCATCGCCGGCGTCCTAGGGGGCACGCGTGCTCGCCACTCCAACTCGCTGTCATCTGCCCTTTCTGGCGTCAGCTTTGGGGAAAACGGCTTCGCCGCCCATAGGAGCATCTCGGCAGGCTCGTCCTACGGAAGCGGACGCCGGCCGTCAGGCACCGCGACTCGCCCGTCGTGGATGTCCACCATCACTACCACGCCTCGCAGCAGCGGCAGCTGTGGTGGGATCACTGTCGGCAGTGGAGCTACGAGCTTTTCATCACCAGTCACCTCCAGTCCCTTGGGCCGCGCCAGTAGGCCGTCCATCGGTCTGTGGTCGCCCGTAAGCGTCAAAAGCTATGACGATGATGGGGCAGTGGACGACGATATGGAGATCCTTCTCAGCTTTGGCCCGGAAAGTGTCTCGGAGAAGCAGGAAGACGTCGAGGATGAAAAGGAGCAGCAAAAGCTGTCAGCACCTGCCATGGTCACAGTCAACGGGCAGAACGGGAAGAGCGCCGGCTCCTTGGTCACGAGTGTCACGACAGGCGATGCCTCAGCCTCGTCGATGGCGGACTTTTCTTCACTGGGCCCAGCTGCCATGGGGGGGCTATGGTCAACACAGCCAAAATCCGCTGTAACGCTACAGGCAGTGCATGACATGGCATCGACGAAGCGACGGTGGTCGGTGAATGATCGGGCATGACAACAATGTTTTTATGCGACATTTTGGTTAGGGTTTCTTTGGTGACTGGGTTCCAGGTACAGCCGGGCTTGTTTTGCTGCTTTTCTTAAGAGCCGGGTTGTTGCACTCGGAAAATTTGATGCACTTGTGCTTTTGGTATGGGAAAAGTGCTTTGTCTGGCTTTTTGGGGCAGCCGAGCCAGTGTTTCTATGACTGTTTTCTTTACTCATTATTTGTATACGGCGTGGACATGGGCCTCTCACCTCGTACCCAGCTATCGAAAGAACAATAAAAAAAGGATTCACATCTTGCTGAGGCGTCACATTGCTTATCTTTTCATATGATATAAAAAACAATAAATTCAGTGGGGTAATTAGCGTAAGACATGTAGCGAGGGCCAACTGCTGACGAGAGCAGACGGCGTCATAGAATAGTATACAGAGTAAATGCGTTACACAAATTAGTCATACATGACTTTTCTGCGAAGACCGAGAAGCAAGAGAAACGTCGGAATTAGTACAAAAGGATAAAAAAAGGGGAGAGAAAAGGGTCAAAAATGAGAAAGGAAAGGACAGAAAGAAGGGATGACAATGGCAGTCCTAATAGGCTTGGCCAGGGACAGGCTTGCGACCGATCGGACCAGTTCGCGAGCCAGCGGTCCTGCTAAGCGGGCTTGAACCAGATGGCCGGGCCTGCTGCTCCGTCGCGACGGGACTTTGAGGTTGACTGCTGTTAGTTGGATACGGCGGCTGGTTGCGCATGGCGGGAGACTGCGGATGGCCACCGGCAGCCGAGGACGGTCGGTTCTGGGGGGCGCCATAGGGAGACTGAGGCCGACCCATCATCTGACGGCCACCTGGAGGACCCATAGGACCCATAGGGCTCATAGGGCTCTTTGGACCCATCGGACCCAGCGGGCGGGGCTGGCCGCCGGTATTGATCGGAGGACCTGAACGGCCTCCACCCGGTGGTGGGCGAGGCTTCACAGGACGAACGGATAGACAGGTGCGAGGTACCACGCCCTGGCGAGAACGATCAAGGCGGATGCACAGTGCCTGACACGAACACGTTAGACATGCCTGCAGTGGGGGGTCAAAGGGAAAGCTTACCCAGCCGTCATCATACTCGTGGAGGAGGCGGACAAGCTGACCGGCGCGCAGGTCCAATTCGTCTTCGAGCGTGGGAATAAAGTCGAGCTGGACGCGGTGCACAGTGGACGAGGCCGGGCCGCCTGCAGCAGCAATGGCAGCACCGCTGGCCGAAGGGCCCTGGGGATGATCGGTTGTCTCGGACGTGAAGCTGAACTCGGTGCCGGCGGGACTGGCAGGGACGGTGCCCAGGTTGGCGCCAAAGGTCGGGGGGTGCAGCGTGAGATCCAGGGCGCTGGGCCCGTCCTTGCGTGTCGATGCCTTGCGGACGAGCGAGTTGGGCGACGCCAGACGCTCGGCATTGTCTCCAAATGGGTTACTGACGGCACTGGCACTCGTCGACGGCCGTTCCCATGGGCCAGCGCCACGGTTGGCCATGGGGGCCTGATTCTGGAGAGCAATGGCAGAACCACGACTGGCTCGGCGGTCGGGGTGGTTGTCCTGCTGCTGCTGCGGCGGCTTGCCTGCCGTGGCGGTGCTGCTGTTGCCGAAAGTGGGCAGGAACTGGCCCGATGGTCGCAGGCTGAGACGAGACGACATTGAACCGACAGCAACACTGGTGCCAATGGCAGCATGGTCGCCAAACGGCCCGTTGATCTTCTCGTCGTCGTCCAGCTGTCGGCGCTGGGTCTGCTGCTTGCGCTTGCGGAACAGGAGGAAAGCCAACAGAAAAACGACAAACAGACCGGCCAGCACACCGATGGCGATGCCGGCCTTGGTCCCGGCACTGGTGCCGCTGGCGGTCGTTGACGTGCTGGAGGCCGTCGCAGCCGCCGACGTGGAGCTGGCGGTCAGTGAGGCCGATGTGGTCGAAGCTGCTGTCGTCGACGTATCCAAAGTCAACGCGGCGGTCTCGGACGTGGTCGATTGGGTCGTCTTCGCCGTCGTCTTCGTTGTCTTCGTCGAGGAGCTCGTGTCGCTGTCGAGCGTTGCTGAGGTCGTCTTGCCCGTGGATGTTGTCGTCTTGGCTGTGGCCGTTGTTTTGGTCGCGCTGGTCGTCGTCGCGCTTGTTGTCTTTGCCGAAGTTGTCGTCGTTGCCTTGGCCGATGTGGTGGTCTCCTTCTTCTCTGCTGTTGTCGTCGTCTTGGTGTCATCGGCCGCGGCTGTCTTCGTGGTCAGGGCTCCCGTATAGCCCGAAGGCACCTGTGTGGTGTAGACCGTCTGGACCACAGTCTTGCCCTTCTGTCCGTCAAAAGCCTCTCCGACGGCGCTGGTAATGCTGTCCCAAACATTGCGGGGTAGCATCCCGTGGGGGTGGCCTGGTTGTGGTGCTTGCGCCATGTCGGCAGCTCTTCAACAGCCTGGGAAGAAGGACGACGGCGTCCAAGTTGGCTGATGCCTGTCTGTTGTTCTTGGGAGAACAGAAAGAGAGAGTGGTGCTCAAGCTGGAATGCCTTTTCTCGCCACAGGAATGGAATGCTCTGTCTGTGTAATTGCGGGCGCGTGATAGCTAGAATGAGTGCTGCGGTCTGAAAAGAGTGTTGTCGGTCTCGTTCAGAGACGTTGCAAAAGAGAGTGAGTGAGAGAACGTGGCCAGGAACAGCGACCGTAAAAGAAGGGAGTTGGTCAGCACGAGGCAGAGAAGAGGCCGAAAGAAGGAATGTGGACAAGAAGAGGCAGATGCAGAGGGTCGCTGCAGGTGGATGGGGACAACCGCTGAAGAGGGTCACTCGGACCTGGCTTGTCGTCCTCTTCAGCCCAACGAGCAGGTGTGATGGACCCCTGTATGTCGACACCACGAGACGGGTGGATGTCGTCGTATCTTACGAGATGCCGGGGATACAACATACGGACCAGTTGGCTTGCGGTGTCTCTGCTGTTGTCCTCTGCCTGCAGGCCGTCGAACAGGGGGGGTGACTCGTACCTGCAGATCGTGGGAAAGGCCCATCAAACGGGGCTTAGAGGAAGCCATCCAGGCACGCCAGTGCTCCCATTGGCCGACCCAAGACAAAATGAAATGAATTAGACCAGGGGTTCGCGTTGCTAGCGTCTGGCCTTTCGATGAAGAATGGAAAGGTTCTTTGAAAATTCCCTCGTCGTAGTTGTCTCTGCATGTTCCGCCGTACTCATTTTGCGGTGCATTATGCGTGTTCATGCACACAGGCAAGAGTGTAAGGTGCCTGTTCGAGTAGTTGTGCTCGCCATGTTCATTCGTACTCGTAGACATCTACTCCTTAGTATGTGGGCGTTAGAGTACGGAGTACGTCGTAAGTCGGCCAAAAAGTCCATGTCATCACGACGCGTAGGGCGGCAAGGATGGTCGCTCCTGCCTGTGATTCGTGTTCTTGTTTCCAAAATAGGCTTCGGTTTCGAAACAAGAAGGAGCCTGTCTCGGCGGCAAGGCACATGTGCTGTCTGCGTTTTATTACCGAGAGACAGGTATCTTATCTCAGATTGGACACGGAGTGGTCTTCTCCACTGGCCAGGACATCTTGCTTCTGAAACACCGGGCGAGCCGCTACAAGACGATCGCCATTTCCAACCCCCGATACAACCCATATCCGCTCGAGGGTCCGCCCAAGACGTTTGCTATGACGTGTTTGGGCAAAGCCTGTCCGTGATGTCAACAGCCGAAAGTCGCGTACAACGTCGCATTCTGCAGACCCGCCCGGTGAGTTCAGTCGAGTAGATTAAGGTTATTCTCGTCTGCACAGTGGAATAACAGGAAAAAGACGCAGAACCTTCCGGACTTCACCGACATCCTAGACTAGCTGAAAGTGCTCTTTCTCCTGTTCTCCGTATGTACTCGCAATCTATACTGGTTTCCGTAGTCCTTTACGCCGTAGAATCTCCATTCGCCGTCCTCAAGAGGCAGGGGGCCGGCCCTGTCCCCAGCCGGACTGTCCCTGTCCTTGGCCTTGCATAAAATAGGAAAAGGTCGCAGGGTTGAAGCCTGGCGTGGCAGCTGGCTGTGGAGGTGCTGGGGGCCAAGCCTGCCTCTGTTGCTGTTGCTGCTGCTGTGCTGGGTAGCCGTAGGCCGGGGCCGCAGTCTGGAAGGGAAAGGTGACTCGGGGCAGTTGGTGTTGATGCTGTATATGCTGCTGCTGCTGCTGCTGCCGCTGCTGTTGATGCTGCTCTTGTTGCTGCTGTTGCTGCTGCTGTTGTTGTTGCTGCTGCCGCCAGCTGATCTGGTTCAGGACTGCTGCTGCTGCGGCAACAGCTGCTGCTGGAGGCGGTGCTACTGCCGCTTGGCCATGGCCATATGCTTCTCCAGCGGCCGCTCCGGCCACTGCGTACTGCGGCGGAGGAGGGGGAGGGAACGGCATGCCGGCAATCGGCCATGGCGCCACCGGCTGTGCTGTCTGTGACGACATGACGTACGGCAGAGAGACGGGCCCGTTGGGCTGTTGGTATTCGAACCGGTTCTGCGGCGCGCCAGAATAGCCGTCTGCCGCTCCAGCACTGCCAGCACTACCGCCTCCGCGTTCACGGTGTCCCCTGTTGCCCCGTCCGCCTCGATGGCCGCGCTGTCCTCTCTGTGCTCCCCGGAACGCCCCCCCCCCAGCATGGCTTGACGCGCCCGGCATCTGGCCCTGGCCAAAGTTGGCTGGCCGGGATAGCGGCTTGTACGGGCCGTCGTCCTCATCGTCGTACTGAAGCCCGCCGCCGTTGCTGTTCGTGATCTCGTTTCGCAGCGGATGGTGGCCGCCCTTGCCGCCTCGGTTCGCCCGTCCGCCGCGGCCACTGGCAGCTCCGCCGGGCGCGCCACCACCACGTCTCTTCGCCTTGAGATCCCGCTTGTACGCCGCTTCCTTCTCGTCGTCGGAGAACTCCATGTCGTCCGCGGCCACCTCCTCGTCGTGTAGGTTGCTGGCGTCGGAGCCCTTCAGACCGCGCAGCGCCTCGGTGAACACGAACACGGCATGTCGCGGTGGGTAGTACATGTCCTGTCCGGGCGACAGGTTGTCCTCGCCCGCACCCGTCTGCACCTCGTCCGCGCCCGTCGCGGCCGCAGGCTCGCTGGCAGCAGCCGGTGCGAAACGCAGCACGTACAGCGGCCCCCGGACGTTGCCAATGACGTCTGCCACCACGCCGACGACGGTCCGGTCGGCCTTGCAGATCACAGAGCCCGCGTCCAGCACACGGTACGCCCCATCTGTGTTGCCCTTGATCACGGCCGAGTTCTCAACCACGTGCATGATCGGCCCCAGCAGGGCGATCTCTTCGTCTGCACTAATCACCACGTCTGGCTTGGGTGGCACCGTCTCGATCTGCTCGTTCTTGCTCCGCAGTTGCATACCGCCGCCACCACCACCGCCATGCTTTCCGTCCTCGTCCTCCTCCTCCTCCTCCTCCTCCATGGCAGCATGCATCAGCATGCGGACAGCATCGCTGATCCCAGGCAGCCCGGCCGCATCCCCCTCCTCTTCCTCATCCGAGTCGCTGTCGTCGGAACTGCTCGAGTCGGAAGAGGACTCGTACGGTGAAGAGTCAGCCTCCCATTCAACGCCCTCCCCGCCGTTTTCTTCTTCGTTCGGTCCAGCTGCGTCGTCAATCTCCATCATACCGTTGAGTGCAGCCTCCAAGGCATCAATCACGTGCGGGTCAGCCGCCTGCTCGGCTGCTTGGTCTTCGGCCGTTTTCTCTGCAGGGATTGCCGCCTCTTCTTCCTTCGTCGGTGCATTCTTGTTCACTTCAAAGGTGGCCACGCTTTCCTCCATCGTCTTGGAAATTTCCACATCTTTCTCTGTTGCCGTGACTCCTGTATCTGCACTCTGTTCTGCACTCGGTACAAGAACCATGGCGTCGGCGTCTGTCGTCACACTCTGGGGCTCTGCAGTCCTGTTGTCTGTGGCTGAAACATCCAATTCAATATTGTCTGTCTGATGTATCACCGGCTCGCTTGCTTGTACAACGCCGCCTGCAACTGCTGTGGTTGACTCCATGTTGGCAGAGATGTGTGGTGGAAGAAAACCTCCAGAACAAAAATCAGCGATAACATCTTTTTTCTGCCGTCCAAACTCTTATCGGTCGGACAAAAGTACGCCGTCGTTCCGAAATCTGGTCGCCGCTTCCAAATGCAGTTTAGTGTACATATGGGACAGCTACAGCTTCAACACTATGTAGACATGTTCGCATTATGTAGCCGTTCGTTCTCTTTCTGTCGACTTACCCTCACAGCTCTTCGGTATCGAATGGCACAATGGCGCCACCACAGAAAACAAAAGAGTTTACGCACCCCGAGGCGTCTCATGCCCGGAAGAAGTGAGCCGCAGCCCTCTTGTTGTATGCCCACTTTCTGACCCTCTTCATCATTCGACAGAAACAAGAACCCCAACAGCATAGAGCCAATCACGGTGTTCTACCTGTTCATGGCCGCAAACCTGTTCTCCGCTCTGTATGCACCGATCCAGGACTGTGATGAGACCTTTAACTACTGGGAGCCCGCCCACTACCTCGTTCATGGCTACGGCCTACAGACCTGGGAGTACTCGCCGGACTATGCTATCCGCAGCTGGCTATATGCCGGCCTGCACGCCGTGGTGGCCAGCCTACGCCGCATCCTGCCACAGGCGTCCAAGGTTGGCGAATTTTACTTTGTCCGCTATGTCTTGGCCTTTGTCTGCACCATCTGCCAGACCTTGTTGTTCCGGGTGATCAGTGGCACAATCAATCCACGCATCGGCGTCTTCTTCGTGGTCGCGCTGTGCTCTAGCCCAGGCAATTTCCACGCCAGCACTGCTTTCCTCCCGTCCAGTTTCGCCATGTATGCCGTCATGCTGGGCGCAGCCTCCTTCATGGACTGGCGCGGCGGGCTCAAGACGCTTGGGGGCATGTTCTGGTTTGCGGTGGCCGGCGTGATCGGTTGGCCGTTTGCTTCTGCCCTGTGTGCCCCCTTTATCGTTGAGGAAGCCGTTCTTGCCCTCTTCGGTGGTGGGGAGGCGCTCTATGAGAGTTTCATCCGAGTTGCGCAAGGTGTCGTCGCAATATTTCTGTTGGTGGTATGTTCATTGTTCACCTTTGCTCACCCGTCCGCTCGGCTCTGACCCCTGTCTCCTAGGTTTCCGATACCATTGCCAACACGTTCTTTTACAAGAAGGTCGAGGCCGTCGCATGGAACATTGTCGAGTACAACATATTCTCCTCTAGCGGTGGGCCAAACCTCTATGGCACCGAGCCTTGGACGTTTTATTTTAAGAACCTCGTCTTGAACTTCAACATCTGGTTCCTTCTCGCTCTTCTGGCGTTTCCCCTGTTTCTTCTTCAAAAGGCAACTGGGTCTTCTGGAGGGTCATTGCGCGCCTTGGTTTTCCTTTCGCCCTTTTACATGTGGTTGACCATCTTCACGCTCCAGCCTCACAAGGAGGAACGGTTCATGTACCCGGCCTACCCGTTCTTGGCGCTGAACTCGGCAATTTCCTTGCATATTTTTCTTGAAATGCTCGGAAGCAGAGGCCCAGGCAATCTGATGGGCATGATCCCAGCAAAGCTCAAGCTCTACTCCGTCGTGGGCGTCTTCTCGACATTTCTGGCTGTCAGCATCCTGCGCATCTACGGCGTGATATCGGGATATGCAGCACCGCTGTCCCTTTATGAGCCTCTCGGCGCACAACTTGTTCACAGCAGCTTGGAGCAAGGCATAGGTGGTCGTGGCGACTTTGTGTGCTTCGGAAAAGAGTGGTACCGATTTCCAAACTCGTTCTTTTTGCCGCGGGACATGCATGCCAAGTTCATCCGGTCTGAGTTCCGCGGTCTGCTGCCCGGCGAGTTTTCCGAAGCACGGATTGGATTTGGTTTGTGGAGCGGTACATGGCTGCCCACTATGGGGATGAACGACATGAACGAGGAGGACCTGGGGAAATACACGGATATCCGTACGTGTGCTTTTCTCGTGGATACGCAGTACCCCGAGAATGCCCGCAAGGGACTTTCTCTGCCGCCCAATGAGCCTGACTACGTGGCCGACACGGAGAACTGGGACGTGGTGAAATGTTTACCTTTCCTTGATGCTGGCAACACCGGGTTTCTGGCTCGAACGCTGTGGATACCAAGTTTCGACTTTCTGCCTCCGCAGCTGCAGCGCAAATGGGCGCGGCACTGCCTCTTACGGCGGAAGGCTAAAATTGGCGCATAGAGGTTTGCAGTCGAGAGAAGAGCCATATCGGGCGATCTCCTTTTCCATGAACTTATCCAAAAATTGTATATAACATGACTGAATGCCTAGAGAGAGCATGAATTAGTGATTGGCCGATCATACATAGTACTAGGTTGGTATACGCCTCAACCGACAGGTCTGAGAAGAGGTTCACGACACGGCGACATGCTTTCGATTCGACACGTATTGTTAAGCTGAACTGTCCCTTGCGTAGAAGCAGGGAGCTACAAGAGGCAGGAAGAAGGAAGAAGGAACAGCACCAGTCGTCTTCTTTCCTCGTACAGTATTATCCACTCCTCACTTGGGTGTCATAACGAACAGAGCCACAACCGAGATCCCTCGCTTCAGGAGCATCTAGAATTCACGCTATGTCTTCACTCTCGACACTCCTGTTCGGGAGCCGTCCTGTTCGCACTCTCGCGACGTTTGCGATACTCTCGTATTAGTCATCAAATCGGTGCCAACGTATCTGGTTGATAAAGCATGTCCTTAGTAATTCTGGGCGACTGCAGGGAAGGTACAAGGCTACATCGAGGGTGGCCACCAATTCGGCAGGCACGCAGACAGATCTGTTGCCTACGACAAAACCCCACCTTTTGCAGTCACGATGCCGACTTCAGTCCATCTTTCTGTACACAGCGCACTCACCTCTTTTCTGTTCCCCGGCACGAACCATGGCGACGCCGGCCAGCGCTTCGCCGCCGCTGCTTGACCATTTCGCTGCGTCACCCTGTCTGGGACAGGCTGGCTCGCCCTTTTTTGCCCGTTTGCCGGTCGAGATCCGCCGTCAGATCTACATCGAAGTCTGGCGCACCTTTGGCAGCCTGTGTCCGCACATGGCGACGACCGAGGGGCCACGCGCCGACGGCACCTCTGCACCGTCGACAGACACGCCCGGCGCGCCCTGCTTTGTGGCGGTGCCGTGTCTGCTGACACCAGACGTGCCGTCGACAGAAGAGCCACCCGACGACGACGTCGTGGCTGTCCGACCTGTCCGCGTCCACACGAGCGGCAGCGGCTGTTCTCGGCGAGCAGAGCCCCTGCGGCGGTCGCCCATCGATCTGGGGCCCCCCGACTGGAGCGGCCACCGACCGTGTCTCGACCGGTCGCAGCGGCTGCTCGAGACGCCTCACTTCCGGCCTTTTCTCCCGCTGCTGCTGACCTGCAAGCGAGCGTGAGTGTGGCCGTCTCCTTGTTCCGGACGCCTTCTCGTGCGTTTCTCTGATTCTGTCACCCGCCAGCTACGTTGAGGCGGTCGGCCTGCTCTATGCGTCCCTGACCTTTCAGTTTGCCGACGTGGACGGGGCCAACGTCTTTCTGTCCCGTTGGCCCTGCCTCTCGTCAGTGCGGCTGCACATGTGTCTGTCGTCGACGCTGCTGGACACCTTCCGGGAGACGGGCCCGGCCGAGGAGGACGTCCTGCCCGGTCCCTCCAACGAGACGCCTGCACTCGCCGTCGGCCATCACGCCAGCCAAGTCGACGCGGCCGCCTGGCGTCGCCTTTGTGCCCGTATCGCCACCCTGCCGTCTCTGCGCCGTCTGTACGTCTGGGTCGAGAGCGGCGACGAGCGCGCGTGGCACCATGTCGTCGACGAGGTCCGCCTGTTTGCTGGCCTCTTCGGCCTGTCTCCGCGGACGGTCGATTCCACCCCGTCGACGGTGCCTCTCTTGCTCGCTTCGCGTCCCGTTGTCGTGCTGGCCCTCCCTCAACTCCCCCCCGAGCCCACGTCCGACAACGGTAACCCCTTCGCAATGAGGCGTCGTCTGCCCGCCGGCTGCTATCTCGAAACCGGTCCTGACTGCGGGCCTCTTCGTCTCCCCTGCATCGTTCGCCGCGCGCGGAGACCCAGCGCCCACTTGCAGCTGGTGGTTCATCCAGAGCGGCGAAGCTTGTCCATCGCCAACACCAGAGTGATTCTGCGCCAACGGCCGCCCCAATGGCCTTGAGAAACACATCTTTGACGCCTGAAATAGTAAATTGCATTGCCTAGACGGAGAGAAAACCAGAAGCCCTCCGACAACCCTGCATAACCAGTCTGCCAATACAACTGTCCCAAGAAAAAACGCCTTGCACATGCCTTATATGTTTCTCCGTCCTCCTGACCCGACCCGACCAGACCCAAGCCTATTCCTCTGTCACCAGCGCCTCCAGCGTCTGCATGGCCCGCGATCCCTGCTGCTCAAACTTGCTCACCATTGCCTCGCACTCTTGCTTCAGCTGCCGCTCTGCCTGCTCGGCGTTGTAGAGGATGAACTCCTCCACCGTCATCGCCTTTTCGGGCGAGTTCAGATCAGCTCCGTGACGAAACAGGCCCTCCACAATATCGCTGTTCTCCTTGTCCACGTCGAACAAGGCCTCGACATCAACCGTCGTCCAGGGCGCCGTGCTATTCAGCCCACCCATTGTGTGGTTGCGCTTGGACGGAGACCCGGCGCGCACCGGTGTCGTTGCAATGGCCTGCATAGGTGCCAACGCTATGCGCGTCTTGATGACGCTGCCGGGCGGCTTTGACGACGGCGGCTGGTTCTCTGCATCGGACGATTGTGGTGACTGAGACGGCGACAGCACTGCCTGCATGGCCGACGCCACCGGTGATATGTGGTTCGCCCGCGGCGTTGCCGGCGCAGCAGCGACAGGACGTGGTGCTGGGGGTGGTGCAGGCGGTGGAAGAATCCTCGTTACCTGACGCTTCTTTGTCACGGCCGCAGCAAGCTCGACTGCTGGGCCCAAGGAAGACCGTTCGGCCGCCGGCATAGGAGTGGGCGCTTTGCCTTGACTTTCGATGCTGGCGCGCAACTCCAACGACTTCTTGGATGGCCGACCGCGTCCTCGCTTCGGTGGTGCAGCTGCAAGCACTGATGCTTCAGTCGTCATGATGCTGGTCACGCTGTCTTCGTGCAGCTCATCTGCCTCGTCGGCGTCGACGGCTGCTGGTGGCTGCATCACCTTCTTGGTCTTGGACTTGCTCTTCGCCTTGCTCTTAGATTCTGGCTGTGGCTCCTGTTCCACGGCTGGCGCAAACACAGACTCTGGCTGCGCCTCCTCGACCTGCTCGGCCACCTCTGGTCTCAACCGGACCGTCTCGGAGGCCTCCTTGCCTTTCCGCGTCTGCTTAGACACTTTGCGAGTTCCCGCTTTCCGGCCCTTCTTAGGAACCGGCATCTCCTTTGGGACTGGTTCGACCTCCATCTCCTTCTCAAGCGCCCGCAACTCTGCGTCAATGACAGCCTCGTCTGGTACTGGCACTGCCGGGTCAAACATGGCATAGGTACTGCTTTGTGACTGATCTAACTCGCCGTCCACAGTACTGCTGACGCGCCCGCGTGTTGCGCGCTTTTTCGCTGCCGGAGCCTCTAGTTGTGATGTGTTGGCTGTCTCCGTGTCCGTGCTGTTCCGCTTCTTGCCACGGACAGCCTTTGGGGCCGGCGGCTCTATCTCCTGGATCGGATCGGCATCGAAATCCGAGAGTATCTCCACCGGCTCGTCCTTTTTCACCCGCGTCTTCCGCGCCTTTCCTGCTGCAGAGGTCGCTGCAGCTTTGCGGGCCCGCGGCGCCTTACGTCCGCCCTGTGTCAAGACGGATGTGGCCGTCATGATGCTGTCTTCCGGGTCGACCGTGGACGGCGCGTCAGACGCCACTGTCGCGACAGACTGGACCGATAGTCGAGACACTTTGGATGTTCTTGTCGCCTTGCTTCGTGCTGCCGCCTTCTTCGGCGCCGGGTACTTGCCGATCAGCTGGAAAAAGGCACAGTTGGGCGATCGTTTCTGATGTTCCTCCCTGTCAAGTGTTAGACGGACCATTAAGAGATACAACAAGATGTAGCCTACAATGGCTTGTCCCCAGCTTCCCATCCGTCCAGTGCCAGCTGGCAGTAGGCGCAGGTCGTGTTGTCGTCTGATTCGAGCGTGGGGGTGTATTGCCAACCAGCTTCGGCGAGCTTTGGAGGCCAATGTCAGTAGACAGTACAGGGATCTCGAACGAACGATCGAGCATACCTGTTTAGTTTTGCACTTCCACCCCTTCTTGCTCTCGTAGGGCCACCGCCCAGCAAAGGTCGACTTGCGGGCTTCGACGAGGTATGAGAGACGCGGATCCTCGTTGACGACATCGCCAAGCTCCAGCTCAATGGCGGCGCAGATAGCCCAGCCGCAGTTGCCAGAGTGCTTCAGGTGTTCCTGAAGCGGATCGTCGTCTTCCTCCCAGCCGTCCAGGTCCTTGTGGCAGAGAAAACACTTAACATTATCGGGATTGCTCGGTTGGGGATTAAAGAAGAAGCCGGCGCGGGCGAGCTGGTCAAGTCAGTAGGCGGGAAAAACGCACAGTCCTCTGGGGAACAGGAAACACACGTCTATGGCAGATGGAGACCTGTGAGGCCATGTCAACGTTTTGGGGGCGCGAGCGCTGGCGGCAGTCGATGTTCTCCGTTTGGCGACAACTTGTGGGCCTTGGAACGAGGCGAGACGATTCTCCAGCACAAAGAACTGCGCATCCTGGTCGACGGCGTCCATGGTTGTGAGAGACGTGTTGGGAAGAAGAGAGACGAGGCAAGAAACGCGTCGCGTGCTTCGTGTGTGTCAGAATAGGCGCGTATCGGGGGCTATGTCGGATTGCAGTAATCGGGTCACCTTTGTCGAGGCATCAGGCGGTGTCGTTGTCAAGAGCGATCCATGGAGGAGATACGCGAGGCGGAAGATGAGTTTCGCATTACCTTAAAGGTTGTGGATTCAAGCTTGTGGGCCAGAGGTCTGGAAATGGGCGGGGATAATGTAAATTGCGGGTTTTGATTGGCCTGTATTTCGCGTTTGTTTACATATGCCGCATAGCCGTTTCGGTTATGTAAGCACATCGTATTGGATTCCTGCAGACGTTCTTCTCCCATCTTGCCCAGGGTTTCTGATTTTATCGCTGAGCACTACGGAGACCTCTGTACACCCCACGTGTACGGAGTAGACATGGCTGGGATATGGCGTGCTGCGCCCAGAAGGGCGATCCTAGCTACACCCGATACAAGGATGGAGTCGGTATGCAGTTACAAGGTAGACAAAATGCTCTACGATGACAGTTGCTGTGGCAATACGGCTTGTGGACACGCATAGGTGCACACGGCCGAGCTCCCACAAATGGGAGGTCTAGAGCGGCAAGAGTGGCTCTCCTTTTTTAAGAGGGGGTACCTTCCGTTTCAAGCAGCTGGGCTTAATTCTCGCTCTCTCTTCTCTCCATAAACATTCACAGTCTGAAATCCCCGATTTCCCGCTTCTCGACTTCTCGATTCCGAGTCAGCCTCAGCGCAAACATCGCATTGCCCCTCACACAGCTCCTCGTTGCAAAACGTGCCAAGATGGTGAGTACAAGTGACACATTGCAGAGCAAGACACAGGCATCAACCATCCCTGGGCCGGTCTTGGCTGGCAGCGGTTGCCGGCGTAAACAAAGCAAGGAGGATAGCCAGCGGCAGACGCCCTCGGCGCACATCTTAGTGGCGCTGAGGCCTAGTTAGTGCGCCCGCAGCAGCCAACGCCCGTCGGCGTGATGGCAGAAAAACAAAAGGCCCAGACATTTCGCGGCCGTCTCTGCAACCGCGCCATTTCCGCTATCTGCTCTGCATTTTCCATCTTCCATCCTCCACCGCCGACTCTCTTTCGCACCGCTGCTCCTCTTACTGCTGCTCGTCATGGCTTCTAACCAGTTTGAACCGCAGGCGTCCACCAACTACAAGGAGGCCTTCTCTCTGTTCGACAAGCGCGGCAACGGCCGGGTGACGCTCGACAGCCTTGGAGATCTCCTGCGCGCCTGTGGCCAGAACCCGACGCTCAGCGAGATCCGCGATCTCGAGAAGAACGTGGGCGGAGACTGTAAGCGCACGGCCCTTTCGTTGCTTTTCTTTATCGACTAGGCTGCTGACCAGTGTGCCTGCAGTCGACTTTGAGACGTTTCAGCGCATCCTCAACCGGCCGGGTGGCTTTCGCGACCCTGGCGAGCCCGACGAGTACTGCCGCGGCTTCCAGGTGTTCGACAAGGACATGACCGGCTATATCGGCGTCGGCCAGCTCAAGTACATCCTGACGAACCTGGGCGAGAAGATGACGGACGAGGAGGTGGACGAGCTGCTGAAGGCAGTCGACACGAGCACCGGCCAGGTCAACTACACAGGTGGGTGCACTTCCTCGCCTCTACACGACTGGGCGCCTACTGACATGTGCTTTCTTTCTTTCCTCTTACACAGATCTCGTGCGGACAATTCTTGCCAACTAAAGGAGAGAATTGGGCAACAAGGAAGGAATGGTGGACTGGGCTATGTCGAGGCAAACGCCACGGATGGGGTACATACACAGGGAGCACGGATGGATGGATGGCGTTTGTTTGCTTAGGTCTACGCGTGGAGTAAAGTATGAATTGCTCATGGCCATCGCAGCGTGCATCGTCGTTACTCGCCTCTCACTTTCTGGCCACTTGGCCCTGAATATTCACCGCAGATTGCGGTCTTTGGTGCTTCAAGAAGCACTAACGTTCAGGCGTTGATTAAAATTATTACGACCTCCCCCCACAAAACGCGCCCCCACACTATTAAGCTAGGTGGCAGCAGAGCTTCCCCTCCTTCCGTGTTCCTGCCATTCATTGTTGAAACTACATTCACCCAGACTTAACTCGATCACCTCAACACTGGCCTCCAAAACGGACAGCACCAAACGGAAAGTCGAAAGAAGAAGTACGCCGCTTCTTTATCTCCTCGGCTTCCTCATATCTGTTCTTCTTGCCGTCACACTGGCTGCCCGCGTAGGCTCAATTAGGCTGTCGTCTGCCTTCTTCAGCGGCTACTTGTGGCGTCGCCCTGTCTTTCCAGCACCATTGAAGCACCAGACACCGTCGTCGACTGCGTTCAGTACTACGTCTTTGCACCTACAGTTCTCTACTTCTACCAGCACTGCTGCCTACCAGTCCTTATTGAGCTCGTCTATCAGAATCATGGCCGACAAGTACAAGAACCCGCCGCAGGCCCCGCCCACCTTCACGGGCACCAAAGAGAGTATCCTGGCCGATGCCAAGGCGATATGTGAGAAGACGCGGGGCATACTGGACCAGGTGGTGGCCGACGTGCCTCTGACGGATACGAGCAAGGCGACGTTTGAGGTGGTCATGCAGCCGCAGTTGGAGGACGAGAACGAGGCGGCGCTTTCGGCCCACATTCTCGGCTTCTACAAGTATGTATCGGCCGACGGCGAGCTGCGTGACGCGAGCACGGAGGCGACGAAGTTCATGGACGACTTTGGCATCGAGGCGGCGATGCGTGAAGACGTGTTCCGGGTAGTGGATGCGGTGGTGCGCGAGTATGGCGGGCGCTCAGCATTGGAGGCGATTGAGGCGGCGGGGACGACGGACAGCAAGACTGGACTCGACGCGGAGAGTGCGCGGCTGCTGGTTCGGGAGCACAAGGGATACATCAAGAACGGGCTGGGCCTGACGGAAGGCGGAGAGCGCGAGCGGTTTAAGGAGATCAAGAAGCGGCTCAGCCAGATCCAGATTGCGTTCCAGAAGAACCTGAACGAAGAGAGCGGCGGGATCTGGTTCACGCGCGAGGAGCTGGACGGGGTCCCGGCCGACGTCGTGGATGGGCTCGAGAAGGGAGCGGAGGGCACGGTGCAGGCGGGCAAGGTGAAGCTGTCGTTCAAGTACCCGGACCTATTCCCGACGCTCAAGTTTGCCAAGCATCCGGAGACGCGGCGCAAGGTGTTTGTGCAGAATGAAAACAAGTGCAACGACAACGTGGAGCTGTTCCGGGAGGCGGTGGTGCTACGGGACGAGAAGGCGCGGCTGCTGGGCTACGACAACCACGCAGCACTGCGGCTGGAGGACAAGATGGCCAAGACGGTGCCGGCGGTGAATGAGTTTCTGGAGGACCTGCGGCAGCGACTGGCCCCCGGCGGCGCCAAGGAGGCACAGCACCTGCTAGCACTCAAGGAAGCCGACACAAAGGAGCTGGGACTGGCGTTTGACGGCAATTACTACCTCTGGGATCACCGGTACTACGACCGGATGATGGTGGAGAAGGAGTACAGCATTGACGAGAACAAGATCGCCGAGTACTTCCCGCTACAGAAGGCGGTGGCAGCGATGCTCAAGATCTTTGAGCAGCTGTTCGGGTTTGTCTTTGTCGAGCTGGGCGAGGAGGACCGGGCACGCATCAGCCCAACCGGACGGGCTGAGGACATTGTCTGGCACGAGGACGTGATCGTGTTCAGCGTGTGGGACGACGTGGCCGGCGGCGACGGCTTTGCGGGCTACCTCTACCTGGACCTGCACCCGCGGCCGGGCAAATACGGCCACGCGGCCAACTTCAACCTGCAGCCGGGCTTCGTGCTGGCCAACGGCACGCGACGGTACCCCGCGACGGCGCTGGTGTGCAACTTTAGCAAGCCGACGGCGACGAAGCCGTCGCTCCTGAAGCACGACGAGGTCGTCACGCTCTTCCACGAGCTCGGCCACGGCATCCACGACCTCTCGGGGCGGACGCGTTTTGCCCGTTTCCACGGCACCGCCACGGTGCGCGACTTTGTCGAGGCGCCCAGCCAGATGCTCGAGAACTGGTGCTGGACGCCGGCGCAGATCCGCGCGCTCAGCAGCCACTACGAGACGGACGAGAGCATCCCCGAGGACCTGGTCGCCCGTCTGGTCTCCACCAAACACGTCAATGACGCGCTCTTCAACCTCCGCCAACTGCACTTTGGCACTTTTGACATGGCCGTGCACACGCCCAAGACGCACGCCGAGATCAAGGCGCTCGACATCAGCAGCCTCTACAACGATCTGCGGGCGCAGCTGTGTCTGCTCAAGGGACCAGAGTCTCAGGGGGAATCTAGGTATGTTTTTTTTATTCTCCTCCTCCTCCTTCTCCTTCTCCCACTCACTGACCTCTCAGCAACTGGGGAAACGGCCAGGCCTGCTTCGGACACCTGATCGGCGGCTACGACGCCGGCTACTATGGCTACCTCTTCTCGCAAGTCTACTCGACCGACATGTTCGTGTCCGTGTTCAAGGCCGATCCCATGGACGGCGTGCAGGGCCGACGCTACCGCCACACCGTGCTGGAGCGCGGCGGGTCGCAGGACGAGATGCGCACGCTCGAGCAGTTTTTGGGCCGCAAGCCCAGCGGCGACGCCTTTTACGAGGAGCTGGGCATCCCGGTTTGACTCGGACGGGCGAGGCTGTAGTACTATAGCTTACTAAGCAGACAAGCATGCCCGCTCGGATTTAGATTTGAAATAAAACTACATTGTAGTTCAAATTAGTAACCTTTAAGTAGGCTCTCCGTCATAAATACCGACTGGAAGCAGTCAAATACCGAGTTGATATCTGAGACCACCATTACAGTGTACGTCAATGACAAAATTACGACTGTTGCTTCGTTGATAAGCACTCAATGCCACTCGATCCCATGCTAATGTTCAATGGATTTTTTAGTTTTCCCTTGCCAAGGTATGCCATTTAAACGCAGCCGGCCCATCCTCCTATCCAATCGACCCTCAGAAGACTTCCTGACTTGGCATCAGCCACGTGATCTTGATGCGTATTATACAGAATAGGGGTACAAAAAGGACAATCGAAACGGACACACAAAGAAAAGCAACATTACCGTACAGCACAACAAAACAAAAGATATTCTTCCACCTTTTCCCTCATGGCAAAACCCACTCCACATTGACGAGGTCCTCGAGCTCGCGGCTCATAGACGTCTCGTTGCCAGCCATGTCGTAATCCTCCTCTTTCTTGAGGACGTCAGCCATCTCGGTGGCCAGGCCGGAGACGTCTTCGACACCACACATCATTTCGTGCGAAGACACCGGCACGAGGGTGCGCGGCGTGGCGTCGGCAGAAGCGCCAGAAGCAGAGCCAGAAGCGGCCACCGTGGCGGGAGTAGAGGGCGTGCTTGTCACAGACTCGGGCTGGGCGACATCGACGCCGAGGATGTAAAAGTACTGGGACTCGCGCTGGGTCAGCAGGTTGGTGCGGTAGTCCTGGGCGCTTGAGACGGTGTAGGAGCTGTTCCCGTGATAGCTGCTGTTGCTTCTGCTAGTGTCGGGCGTGATGATGGAGGCAGCCGAGAAGGGCGGCGACGAGCGCGAGTGGGCAGCAGCGGCAGCAGCAATGGCAGCCGATGTGGCAGTGGCAACCTGCGACGACGTCAGGACGGACGAGTCGGTCGTCATGCCTGGATAGACGACTGAGGTGCCACCGGGACTGCTCCCAGCCATGGCTGAAGCTGCAACGGCAGAGTCAGTATCAGAACCAGTAGCAGTAGCCAGAGCGACGCGTGAGAGATAGGCGAGATAGATGTGGTAGAAGCGCATGCGGACATGAATGTTGCGCGAAGTCTCGAGGGCGCCAACCATGGACTGCAGCTCGGCCTGGGTCTCGGTTGGGAGGGCTCCACGGATGGGATAGCGAACGATGGCGGATGAGGCAGCGAAACCGTGGCGCAGTGACTCAGTCTTGACGACAGGCGACGAGGGTGGAGACGAGAGCGAGGCGGTGACACCGGCAGCGGCGGCCGAGCTGTCGGGCACGGCGATGCGAGGGGGCCGCTTGGAGCCGAGCAGCAGCTGGGAGAAGCGGCCACAGAGCGGATGGCTGTCAGGGTGGTTCTGGGACGCGGAGAAGGAAGCAGCAGCAGCAGAAACAGCAACAGTGGGCACCGATTGAGAGCGGTAGCGAGCGCGCGAGAGTGAGAGCGAGAGGGCGGCGTCTTGAGCCATGAAGAGATCGGCCATACACTGCAGAGGCAGGGCGAGGACGGAGAAATGGGCGTCGGAGGTGACGACGGTGGCGAGGCGGACAAAGATGCGCGTCAGCGGATGGGCGGCGCCGAGGACAATATGGGTCAGCTCGCGGATGTGGCCGCAAAGGGTGGCAGCCAGGGCGCGGAAATTGGGAGTGTGGCCAAAGGTGAGGCCCATGAGATGGAAGATCAGGGACGGATCCTCCTCCTGGACGTGCTGGCGCAGTTCGTCCATGCAGAGGCCGACACGGAGGAAGCCGTCATCGAGCTGGCCCGAGCCGATAAGATGACGGCCAAGACGCATCTTCTGGCCCCAAAGTCGCAGCCGGTCGGCGCCGTCCTGACTGCCGAGGATCGAGACAAAGTTGCAGCAGCTGCTGTTGGCAGCCGTGGCCGTGGAGTCGCGCACCCAAAGGCCCTTGTCGAAGGCACCGAGACAGTAATCACGCGTCAGCCGGGCGAGCTCCTCGGACAGGCGGGCCTCAAGGGGGGCTACGAGTCCACGTGAGGGAGAAGAGACGGCAGAGAGACCAGAGGCGACCGAGGACAGCGGCACCCGAGACGGCAGATGGTGATAGTAGCCAAAGGGTGACGGCGACGCCGAGGACGAGGCTGGTGAGGACGAGGACGAGGTAGAAGATGGCAGCGAGGCGTACAGAGGTGCTGCTGGGTGGGAGTGATGGAAATGCGAGAAGCCGCTGCTAGCTTGCGATTGGTGTGGCTGTTGCGAGTGCGGTGGTGGCGGCAGGGCAGAGGAAGAGGCCGACGAAACCGGCGACGACGAGGTCGAGCAAGATAGGCTGGGCACGGAAACGGTGGGAATGGTGGGAATGCTGCCGTGGCGACGAGTCAGATTGGCGACGTGGGGATGGAAGCCCATGCCCATCGGTACAGGCGACGAGACGGGCGGAGCGGCCCAATAGGACGTGGACGGCATTATGTTACTGTTCGTGTTGTTCATGCTGTTGCCATCCAGTCTGGTCATGTCTCTCAGACTGTTCATCTTGTTGCTGTTCATGCTGCCGATGCTGTTGGTGCTGCAAAGCGGCATGGCGACGGTGGCGCGGCGTTGCGATGGCAGTGTTGGCAGCAGAAGTGGCAGCGGCGAGGGCGGTGGCGACGGCGTGCGGCAGAGGATGCCGGATGTCTGGGCATGGCCGGGAACGAGGTCCAGCAGGTCATCGCCGGCTTCGAGGCGGCGCAGCAACGTCGAGTCACGCTTAAGATACTGCTCTATCTTGGCCCAGTCGACGCGGCGGCCGCGCAGGACAAACGACGATGCCTTCCCTTGAGCTGCACGCTGGCGTTTCAGCAGCAGCATGCAGGCCACATCGGCTGCCTTGTAGTTCTTGTCGATGGCCCACTTGCTGATGCGAGTTTTATACATTCGAGGACTGAGACGTTAGCAGGGAGGAGGGGAGAGAGAGAGGAGGGAGAGGAGGGAGGGAGAGGAGGGAGAGGAGGAAGGGGGGAAGGGAAGAGATAGGAGAGAACAAGAAAGAGGGGGAGGTAAGGAGAGAGAAGTGGTGAGAATGACGAGAATATTGTGGAAAGAGACAATGGAAATGAAGATGTGAAACGTGAAGAGATGAGAGAAAAGGTCCTCTTCACACCAAGAGCCAAAAGAGGAAGGAGGGACAAGAGCAAGAACGGAAAGAGCTGACCTTGCATAAAATCCGTGTTCTCGCGCCATTATCTCAATGACCTGATCCAGATGGAGACCACGATCCCGGTACAGCTCCGTGATGCGGGCCCGATGTACGTCCCAGTCAGCCGACCGAGCCCACTGCCACTGGCGGCGACGGCTGCCACCGCCGTGGGCGTCGTCTGACGATGTTGGTGACGGTGGCATCGCAGTGCTATCAGAGTGTTGTTGCTGCTGCTGCTGTTGCTGCTTGGGAAAGGCCTTGGTGGGCCGGCAATGCTGGCGGTGATGGCGATACTGCAGCTGCTGTCGCTGGGCCGCCGACGAATTACTGCTGTTGTTCCACGCCATGTTGGAGACAGAGAAGGGTGAAAGATGGGTAAGACAGTGACCGGAGGAGGCGAGCTGAGGGAGGATGAGGGCCACTTATGGTGGGAGCTTGTGGACTTAAGGAGAAAAATCAATGGCACGGTCCAGGTGTCAGCTATCAGAGGCAGGCGATCTTGACAGAGGCATCGAAAGCTAGAGACTGGGGTCGAGACGGAAAGGGGGCCCGAGTGGGGGGACGAGGGGGGTCAAGTACTTCACGGCCGCGAGCAAACAAGGTTGAAGAAGAGTGTGATGGCCTGGACCGTCTCTGTCTCCACGAGTGGGCAAGATGGAGGGTACAGGAGGGGGGGTCGATGTGCAGGGAATAGAGCACCGGACCGAGATATCTAGATAAAGAAGACTCGACCATGTAAGCTACAAGGAAGGCACACAATGGAAGCGAGCCCAGATGCTAAACACGGGGTACCTGTTCACAGCTTTCCGGTTATTGTTTTTATTGTTTTTATTTTTGTTATTTTTTCTTTCTCTTACTTTCTCATACCACGTGTGGTGGTAGTGGGCTCGAGGTTTCCAACAGCACGCGCCGCTCTCTTGTATGGCGGAAATAGGAAATGGAGGCCGAGAGACCGTCAGAGCAACAAAGATGGGAGGCGATCGACAAGCACTACCGGACAACGATCGACCGGCAGATTCTCCAGGTTTTCTCTACGCGAGATTCACCCCTGCTCCTCTACTAAAACATTTCACGTCTCGTCAATATGGCTTCTTGTCAGCTCGGTGGTTGGCCCGTTATACGCCTTTCGTTCTTTCTCGTCCTAGCCGCGTCTCTTGTCTCTGATTGAATCGTGTATAGTGGGAAGAGGATAGCCCTTGCTGCAGAAACGCGCGGTGCCTGTTTAAAGACAGCTTTCACACCCCCTCCTCTTTTTTTGTTGGCGCAAGCTTCACCATCCCATGCCATGTTCTGCGTGTCCGCAGCTGTCTCATGTATCGTCTAACGGCGTCTCTGGCATGTCGGTCTCGCCTGCCTCAGCGTCTGTATCAGATAATTTCTCTTTTTTTTTTATTCCTTTTTGAAACCGTCTCCTGCTTCTCTGAACCCTCTTTCGGCGTCTGTGGCGTCTCCCGCGGAGACAAATTGCCCACCGGTATCTCGAGATCGCACCGTCTCCACCCTCGAACGGGGGCATCCATGGCAGGCAGAAGACCGTATCACACGGATCTAACTCGGACATGGAATGACCGTCCAGACCGGGGAAATGAAAGGAGAGCATACGAGCTAGCCGGCCGGAAAACAAGTACCCGAAACAAGTAATAGAAATGAAATAAAAACAGCTGGCAAGGCATAGCGCCTCTGCATAGAGTATGCTCTGTGCCTTGGCTTTTAGTGCCCTGTAGTCTGGTCTGTTGGGCCCGCTAGCCTTGCTGAACGGCCTGGCCAAAGAAAAATCGAACGATGGGGGTGTGGCAAAGACAGACCATAGATGAATGTCCTGCAGCCTGTGTCAAGGCATCGCAGCAAGCACAAAGGGCCCTCGTCCTTGTCTGGGAGAGAAGAACCAGGCCGGACAGGCCACCGGCCATAGCCTTATGCTCGCAATCGGCATCTACGTGCATCGTGCCGTTCTGCTTCTATACCCCCCCCTCACCCTGTTAGCGGCGCCAATCCGACGGTGATCTTGGCTGAGCCCGCCCGATGGGACTCGCATCCACTTGGGACCAACCAGCTTCGGGATAGCTCCAAGTACCTGGGCTGAGCGACGGCTCAGCCTGCCAGCTAGCTAACACTATTGTATACGCAAAAGCAGGTTTCTGCTCAACTGTGCTATCTACCAGAGCGGTCTGGACCTCCCTCGAACTGCAGCAAAGCGCTCGATGCAAATTCCGAGCTGCTGCCTGCAGGAAGAGTCGATTAATGCATCCCCTGCACGTCGCCTTTTTCTCTCCGACACTGACAGTCTCACAGCTGCACGTACCGACAGCCCGCTTCCAGCATAAAACAAAAAAAGCAAAAAAACAAGGCTACTGGATGCGGGCTGAAGAGCAGAGAAAAAGAATCTAGTCGTCTTAGGACATAGTCCATCATGGCGGTCTTATTCCGTACAGTACATTGTGACTTAGTACGCCGCCAATTCCTTCGGGGCCGAGAACCCGAGCCAAAAGCCCGGGACAACAGGCAACAAGGTCACGGGACTTTGGACAGACCGAAGAATGTGGCGTCCCTCCAGATTTCTTGGTTTTCTGTGGCGGCTTCCATCACCGAAAGAACCCCGGCTGGGGAACGAAGGATTTCCCACATCTCGGACTTGCATCTTGGCACATCACTTTGAGACAGCTGCCAGGCGCTGGCAGAGGACTTTTCACGGCTTGCTCCTGACACCTGCCAAACGCGTCATACAGCTCCTCGAGCCTGCCAACACTTGCCGGCGTGCTGAACCACCTGGCCGAATCGCGAACAGCCGGAAGGAGGCTTGGCAGTCCAGCAAGATCCTTCGCTTCACCTGAACACCAGGCCATCACGGCCAGGTCCTTGTTTCACAACCCAATATCAATCGGCCGTATAGGCCCCCAAAGCGGAAGAGTGGCTGATCATTCAGCGGAAGCTATAATTCCCGATTTCCGGCCACCCCCCTTTCGCCTTACCAGAGCCGAGGCTGGTTGCATTGGAGTACTATGATTTGTCGTCCCTCCTGGCGCCGGACCCCAAAAAGTAATGGCAAAATTCCAGGCACTACTCCAAATGTAGCGGAATACATGGTAGCGCTGGAATAGCCACGGCCGTACAGACCGGACCGCTTGCCTGGTGACTCTGGGGGGCGGAGAGGTGGGCCATTTATCTTACATACCAGCTGTAGTAAACGGAATAGTCCGGTTGTCGATCAATTGGGCGATCATGATCTGCTGCAACCCCCTCCTCTTTGCTCCCCACTTTTGGGACGGGTGGTCGGGCTGGTCTCGACTTTCGACATTATATCTGAAGTCCTCCTGGCGAACGGTTGGATCGACACCAACGCATACAGATTCAGTAATTTGAGCGAGTTCTACAGCCAATCATGCGGACCGGCGAGATTCCCCTTTCATCTACACCTCAAATGCCAAGGGATGATTTTGGTCCCGTGCTATCTCCATCTACTACCAGCTTGATTTTCGGTTTTCCGCGGCCAGCAGTCGCAAACCAAAGCTGCTATCACAACCCACCCGGTTGCTTACCCAATAGTTTTGTACGGCTACGCCAATCTACCAAATCGAGAAGGGGCTCCGAAGTCAGAAGGGCTAGTCTGGTCCTGGCAAGTCTTTCGTTCTCCTGATAGACGGCACTGCCCATGCATCCTCGGACTGTAGCAAATCAAAATACTCTATATGGCCTGTCGTGTTGGAATACCTGGCCTACGTCCTCGTCCCCTGATGTTGGTCGGGGCTTCTGTCCGTGTCTGCTCGAATACGGGAATATGTTACAAAGCACTACGCCCTACCTCACGGCATCAGAGCAGTGGCGGCAGGCAAGACAGGTCGCCGACTGGGACCGTAGCTGCAAGACGATCTGCAATGGCGCCTGCTGCAAACTGCAGCTGGTCAAGATCCGCCTGCACATCCCGTCTGCACAAAGCATCTGCCCCCGAATATAGTCGGCCAAAGTCCTGTTGCTGACTGACGATGGTCGGAGCGGACTAGAAAATCGGACAGACACTGCTCGACATCAATCTGGACGGCGGAAATGCGCAAGGTGGCAGGCGTTCTAGCCGTCATGGCAGACAACGAGACACACAATAGCTATACTATTCACGCAAACCGTTTTTGGCAGCGCTTCACGTTGGTGACTCGGTCGTAAACCCACCCTCAAACGTTTGTCAGTTGGCACTGGCTCGTGCTGGCAAGCCTCCTTTCCTAGCTCCATGGCCATGTATTGTTGCCTGGAGTTGTGACGAGGTCATCCCCAGCCGTGCCAGGTGTTCCAGTCGCCACGAATCATTCGCGTCATCGAGCTCTCTGGACCGTTTGCTCGGCCTTTTCTGGACAAGCTGACGGAGAAGCCGTTGAGTTGCGCCGCACGGTTCCTGGTGTCTCGAAAGTTTTACTCTATAGACCAGCCACGAGTGGGTCAGTCCATCTAGCCTTAGAGGGCAGAGTAATATACACGATAGATTGCCTTAGTGGCAACCGGAGAGGCCGAGAAGCCCCTGAAACGAAATCGCCGCCACATATGGAGTACATCCTATAAAAATGCTTTTCTTATACATTCCCGTAAGCACCACAGCAACTAGTCCCGACACCCACCGCCTGCGATCAGCCTTCGCACGGCTGCCGGTAGCTCGCGTAAACCAACAGCTATACTGTGCGTGTAGGCACCTCATCTAGCTTAGAGCAATGCCAAGTCCGTAACAAAAACAAGGCAGGACAAGGGCGATCCGCTAGCCTTTGGCTCTTCACACCCTCACGCCATAAAATAAACCAGACGCGCGGTGAGTTGGTATGAAGAACTGCCTCGGCTCTCTCTCCTATCCGTGCAGGTACATAGGACTGCCGGAGGGCAATGCAACATATTCAGCATCGCCGTTGGAACTTCATCTAGCTATCCGCCGGTTAGAGCTAATTGAACGGGCGCCGCTGGTAAAAATAGCCGACTCTAAAACTGTTGCGAGTTGCCCTGAAACGACGCTCTGCTATCCAAGATACCAGAACTGTCAACTAGGCGGGAGCATGGACGAAGGACAGACACAAGATGGGCGAAGGCATGTAGGAATCTTATAAGCCCAGGCTTTTGTCCACAGCAGCTGCTTGGGTCTGTCAGACAATGACTATGTTATGCCCGCCAGCGGAGCACATGGCCCACGGAGTTACGAGCTGTGCGTATATTTTTTAATCCTTCGTACGATCTAGCCAGCGCACATGTAAAGTGCTGGCCTTGGCCTTACTCCGTATTTCTCACCCCTGCTTGCTCTGCTGCTCTTGCCACCTCTGGGTCGTATCGTCTTGTTAGGTGAGGTTCCACCCTCTACAATCGACCAAAGGGGAAGGCACTTCCGACGTAGCCGGATGGTAAGATTTCAACATACGGAGTACTGAGTTTAGAAACACGATGAAGACGATGGAGGGGGGCTATCCAAGTCTAGACGCGATACTATTCTAAGCAGCGTGCAGATGGGCCAGACAAGGGAGGATGAAGACATGGAGAACTAGACGATAGTCGCTGTTTGGAGCGGTCGAGGTTGTCCCATAGTCCACGGAGAAGATGCCAAAAACAGTGTCCGCAGACGTAACATTCCTGACTAGCGAGATGAGATGCTGATCTATCCCGCCCAACCCAAACGTGGGGATCGACCTAGAGGATGAAAGATAGTGCTGAGCATCGAGATGGGAGAGCGTTACGCTATACGAGGGGGGCGTTCGGATCGGTCTAGAGACCAGCGGAAGGATTTAATTTCATTTTCAGAACGCCCGTGTAAACAAGAAATCTTTGACATGCTGTCACTCCTTGAACAGCTAGAAAGATGGCACAGACTTCGCCACCTGAAGGCGCGTTGAAGGGTGCCACAAGGGCAGAGCTAACAGTGACCAGCGTACCTATCATCCCATCCCTCAGCGGTTTGCATGAGAGCAAATGACACACCGACCTGTTTTACCAAAAGATCCGCGGAGAACATGTGAAAGACGGCTACTGGTAGTACCCCCCCTTTCTCGGCTTGTGGCGCGGATGATCATTGCTGCGGTTGCGGTGATATGGTCCCCAGCCCGAGTCGTTGTTTCCGTTGTTGTTTCCCTGATGGTTTCGGTTGTTGTGTGAGCGGTCACGACGGGATCCGTGACCACCCCTAGTATTGTTGTGGTTGATGTGGCTGTGGCTGTGGCTGTGGCTGTGGCCGTTGTGGCTGTTCACGTGACCATTATGGGTGTTCGGTTCCGACACCGGCTCCTCGACCTCGACCTCGAACTCCTCGTACTCCTCGGCGAAATACTTTGCCATTTCCGACTGCTCATGACGCATCGCCTCATCCGAGAAGACAAACCGCATCGTCATCTCTCGCTTCGGGCCCGTGGCCTTTGTCATGCTGCTGCCGGGCCCGGATCCCGTCGTCGCCGGCGACGGGGCCGATTTTGGGGTCATTGGATTTGTGTCTCGCTCCTCGGCCGTACATTTGTCACACCAGCTCTCGATCCGAAACAGCTGTGGGGCTGCGTCGACCTCCTCATTGATCCTGATTTTGATCTCGATAAACCTATCGAGCGTGAAGCGCGGCCCGATCTTGGTGGCCTTTGTAAACTGCGTGTAGAGATCCAGCAGGTCGAGCAGCGTCTCCACAATGCAGCCCCTGTTGGTGTGGAACGCCTCTGCGTCCAATGCCCGGATGGCATCGACGTGTTTGCCGAGGACGAGGGCTGTCAGCTCAATCACACTGAGGGCCATGGTGAAGGACGTCTGCTTGATGGGCGCAAACGTCTTGTACAGGTCGATGGACATGGGGTAAGCCACGGCCAAGAACTCCTTTGCATCTTCTGGCGGGATGAGCCGGCGAATTATCTTGATCAGCAGCTTCTGTGGGTGGCGAACGCGAAAGTCAAAGCCCACGGTCTGGAGGATGAGACGGTCAAGGCCAACGATGATAGTGGAAGGCCGCTCAAAGATCTGGGAGGAGGTGCAGAAAAGTTAGACAATGGCAGAATAAAGCAGCATGAACATATACATAGACCGACCTTGTCGTCGGGCGCAGTCGGCTTGTCCGCGTTCTTCAGGTTGTAGGCCGCACAGAGAACCTCCTTAGATTTCTTTATAGTGTCCTCCACCTTGCAAGCCACAAAGAGAGCCGATAAGGCAGCATCTTGGAAGTTGTACTCAGCATCTCGGAAGCTGAGCCGGAACTTGTGGTAATATGTGCAGGCCGTAGTGAACGTCTTCACGGGTCTATGAGCAGCAGTTAGATTTGGGAAAAAGGGGGCACGGGGTAGGCCGGGGGAACCTACAGCTGTAGCGACTCCCGGACAGTATCGATCAGCTGGACTCCTTGCAGACGGTAGCTGTCTTCTCTAGATGGATCGCAGCCCTTTTCGCGTTGCATCCGTCGCAGCTGCTGCTCCTGGGTATATTGGCACGCCACAGAGACAACTCCCGGGTACGGCCCCTTTACGGGTGGATGAACCTCAGTCGGTGGTGGTGGTGGTGGTAGAGGCATATCGGCCGCCATATGTGTTGTCATCCCCATCCCTCCGCCTCTTCCTCCACCCATTCCGGCACCGCCTCCATGTCGAGGACCGCGGCGACCCATCGCGCGAGTCCAACGCGAGGCTTCCAGCGCAATTCGCGGATTATCGGGTCGAAAATCGCTCAGTCGGCGTGTCGGCTGTCGCAGAGCAGCGCGTCGGTGTTTCTTCAGTGCGGCGTGCTTTCGTCGTGCAGTTGCCCTGTTCTTGTCGCTACTTCTCTGCCAGTTTGTGGGTGCTTCGCGCGCGAAAAGCCCGCCCGGCCCTATCGACAAATCCAAAGTAAGGGGTCGTCTGATTAGGAGTAGAACCCCAGGTGCTGAGGCTGCGTGGAAACAGCTGCGAGGCTGCACAAGATGTCGCGTCGATAGGTGTTTGTCTCATCATTTGCAAAGCAGCTGCACTTTTTCTCCGCGGTTGATTAGTGTTCTTTGCGGCTGTGGGGCTCCGCTCGACTGCACATAGGCGCTAAAAACAGGCAGTTGGGAGTCGAGCAGCTGCTGCATTTGCTGAAAACACAGCGGCTGTCTCAGGCCCCTGTTCCACTATTTTCCGATTAGATAGCGCCTTGTGACGTCAAAATACAGCCCCTCCCCAGATGTGAATGGCTTCAGTGCCGAAGAGGAATGGAAGAGCTGAAAATCGCAAGTGGCACAAAGCTCCTTCCCTTCTTCAAAAATAAAGGCTGACATATGTGATGGATCGTTTTTCATAGGAAATCAACTCCGACTCGTTCCTCTCCATGAATAGCAGACTCGATATTTTTACATTTATTTATATCAGAGCTGGGAGGCTGCATAACAGAGAACGGTTGGCTGGCTGGCATGGGGGCTGGCAAAAATACAGACTGATCAGAAAGCGCCTGGGAGACTGGCTTGGTGACTGACCAAGTCAATGCTGACTAAGATACCACTTAAGCATAGCCAATCACAGGTCTTATTTCACCTATTTATCACTGTAGCTAAATCACTCCGTTCACGAAGGCGGGCAGGCATCCTGGTTATAAACATGACGGCATCAGAAAGGAGCAGCTCAAAATTGAGCCCGGCTCAGTTGCACGCCCTCTTCGACATCCTGACTCATCATCAGACATATCAGGAGATACAGAGCTTCAAGCAACCGGAGACAATTTACGCGTATGGGTTTCCTTTTGCGCAGAGGCTGGCCAGTAATGAGGACGAAAGCGATGTCACAGGCGACCAGGAAAAATGTCCCATCTATGCCGAAAAGTCGGACACGCCGACTCTGCAGGCGATGCTGACCAAGACTGTCCTTTCGCTGCCACCGGCAAAGGCACTGCCGGACGATTTCTGGCACGTCCGCATCCAGGAACTCATGGCCTTGTTGGGAAGAGCGGAGCTTTCCGAGAGCTACGACCAGGGCGCAATGGGCACGCGGAAGATCCTGGCAACGGCCTCGTCGTCTCTGCTCGAGTCGGTCAGCCGTGGTATGTTGGGCGGATATCCGAGTGGAGGAAGCGACTCGTCAACTGCACATGAAATTGTGCCGGACCGGACCTACGACACGACGAGCGCCGTCGAGTTCGCCCAAGCGTGGGACGACGTTGTGCGTGCCATGATTTACGGTACTCTTCTAGATGACCTTTTCCTGTTCTGCGCCGAGCATGAAGACATTGAGCAGCACTCATCTGCCGTCCGCACGGCTGTGGACTACATCATTATCCAGTCAGTCCTCACCGCGACAACGTGCCAAAATAAAGGCATGCGATGATATGGGCTGACCGCGTTTTCTAGACTCGCCGAGTTTTTGCATTATGTCTTTGTGCTCTCACCAAATGGCCGGTATCTGGTGAAGCTGGCGGAGAATACGCAGAGGATGGTTCCATACGCTCTCATACGGCAGACTCTGCGTGTTGGAAACGCAGCTACCATGATCAATGCTATGATGAAGCTGCTTCTGGCCAAGATCAGCGTGGGAGGCCTCACAAACTGGATGGGCTTGACATCATCCGCCGGCGAGGGAATGAATTTGCTACAACGGTGAGGCTTGTGCTGCACCTTTTTAGGCGTACGAGACGGCGTGGCTGACAGTGGTAGTATTATCTCCATGGTGCTGTCATATGACGCTTCGGACTTTAAGAAGGCAGCGGAAAAGATCGAAAGGGACAAGGATGGCCCCAGCACGGCACACCTAGAGGCCATCAGGGAGCACCTCGCAAGGTCGCGGGATCACCACGAGACAGTTCGGAACAGGAGCCTGGAACAGAGCCAGTCGATTGTTGTTGCCATTCTAGAGTCTGTCGATCCATCTCTGGTTGGCTCTCTCGGTGATAAGCAACATGCGCAATGCACTCAATACTATGCATCCCTGCTTTCCATACGAGACCGCAGCCAGATTACCGAGGTGTTTTGTCACCAGAGCCCAGACCTATTCACACAAGCCCTACGGGACGGTGTTTCAGCATGCGATCCTATTCTGCGACGAATTCATGATAGAATCGACCTGAATGAACACGTCGGGGACTTTCAGGGGTTCTTGGACGAGCTGATCAAAGTGTGCAAGGGCCAGAAGAAGGCAGCCACACCGTTCAAATTTGCAGGTGACACCATGGGAACGGGGGCCTCACTTCCGACTGTGAAAGACTACACCGATCTTCTACGGCGAAACCGCCACCTTCTCTACAAATGGCTTCACCGGGTCGCCAAGGAGACGCCTGACATACGGGAAACATTTCGGGATTGGGCTGCCAGTGCAGTGACATTATTCAGAAACCCCGACGTGGCGGTCAACGCCAGAAAGCAGGAAACGAGCGAGCAGCAGAAGAAGGATCCGGAGACAGGCCGGAGGCCATGGCCAGATGGCGGTTCCGGTGCCATGAACAGCAGTTTGCAGGACCTCTTTTCAGCTTTACCAGCCGAGACGCAGGCATCGATCTTGCCTCTGATCGATGCCCATGCCGCCTATATCGACGCACTGGACGAAGTTGCCATCAAGCGAAGGCAGCGCCTGATCGACATGATCAACGGTAACGGGAGCAATGAAGACAACAATGCCACCGAAGGGGATGGAAAGGCAGCAAGCCCGAGCCGATTTCTGGCTCGTTGGCAGGCGCTTCTAGACGACACGCTCATCAGCCCGGCGACACCTACGGGCCCGGTTCGCTGTGGACGTGACGTGGCCAATATCACGGCACCGGGAAAAATGGAAATCAGCGGGAGCGCTTCAAGACGGACGAGCGCAAGGAACAGCCGGCAGCCATCACCGGTCCGGCCTGGGTTGGCAAAGGCAGAAACAGCCAAGGTGCCGGGTCTGAAGCGGCCAGACGTGAAGCCAGTGTTTGATACTTTGGGGCAACAGTTCAAACAGCTCTTGCAAGAGCGGAAGTAGGGGGCCAGCAAACGAGGGAAAAAAGAAAAGCCCCCCAAAGAACGGGGAAACAAACTTATTTCAGATTCAACCCCACATGAGTGCGCTTGTTATAAGCAAGACGAAGTATGAGCATAGAAGCAAGACACGAATCGGACGTGGCGAAAGGGCATGGGTTTTAGTATCGTTACTTTCATTCTTTTCTATTTGAACGACTTGTTCTTGTCTTATGTGCATAACTCCAGAGGCCAGACTACCGAACGGTAGCGCCCTTGAGGGACTTGACGGTGCAGACGTGGCCAGCAGCGGTGACGAGCTTGCCAAGACCGGTAGTGGCGAGGTCCTTGACGGCAGCAGCGTCGAAGCCGACCTCGAGATCGTCGGTGGTGGTGAAGCCGGGCTGGAAGGTCTCCCAAACCTTCTTCTTGGGGTTCAGCTGCTTCTCGGGCTCGCCCTGCCAGCCCTGGAAGAAGACACGCTCGCCAGCGGGAGCATCGGCCGGTGGAGTGACCAGCTCGACGGGACCGCCGTGGTGATCCTCCTCACCTTCGGCCAGACGGGGCGAAGCGGCCAGGACCATGGCGGCCGACTTGATGCCGCGCATCTTGACGGGCTTGAGATTGCAGACGACGACGACGCGGCGGCCCTGCATCTCCTCGAGCGGGACGAGTCCATTGAGGCCGGAGCAGACGGTGCGCACGACCTGGCCCTCGTACTCCTCCGTGTCGGGCGAGCCTTGGGCATCACCCATGGCGATGGTGGAGACAAAGAGCGAGTCGGCCTCGGGGTGCTTGATGGCCTTGAGGACGTGGCCGACACGCAGGTCGATGAGGGCAGGTGATGCCGGCACGGCTGCGGCGGCCGGTGCCTTTTGCTGCTTTGGCGCGCGCTCCTTCTTCTCCTTCTTCTCCTTCTTCTTGCCCTCGACGGCCGTCGGTTCTGCTGCTGTTGCTGCCGGTTCTGCTGCGACTGCGACTGCGGCATCCTTGGCCTTCTTGCCCTTTGTCCGGTCGACGAGCTCGGTGGTATCGGGTCCGCCAGCGGCTGCGGCCGCGGCCGCCTTCTCCTTCTTGAGCCGCTCCTTCTCGGCCTTGGGGTCGATGGGTGGCGCCACGTACAGGATCTCCTCGGGGTCGACGGCGATCTTGTCGGCGTCGGCCACGGCGAGCCCAAAGAGCGGGCTGCCCTGCACAAAGTCGAGCAGGCGGACGATGTGCGGATGGCCAGCCTGGCCGGTGCGTTGCTCCGGCGTCCACGTCTTGACGGCTGGGGCCAGCGACTCGTACAGGGCCACATCGGCCTTGGATGGCTTCACGCCCAGCACGGTCGTGCGCGAGGCTAGGTGTGCGTTCAGCTCGGCGAGGATCGGCGACTCTGCGGCCGGCTCAGCGGCGGCTGCCACCGCTGCTGCGGCCGCCGTCCATTTCTGGATCTCAGACTCCTCGGCCGACGTGTAGGTCTGCGCAGCGATGGGCACAAGTGTGAAGGCCATGGCGGACAGCGGGCGCAGAGGCGTGGTGTAGAGGCTCCGCAGCAGGATGGGCCGGAAGAGGCGTAGGGCGAACAGTTTGGCGACCGTTGGCGGAAGAGGACTGTGTTGCAAGAAGACGGCACGACCGTTTGACTCGTTGTAGTCGAGTATCGCCAGAGTGACTTTTTTTGCTTCTACTGCCCCGCTATGAGGCTAGCTGCCAGGTCGCTGAGTCAAGAGGGGTCGTTTTCTTTTTGGCGCCTGAAAAGCAAGGCAGAATCACTTTAGCAGCCTGTGTGCAGGGCGTGACCGCGCGTGGCAATGCATGTGGGTCTACCAAACGCAAACGGGGAACGCGTCGCGCCCTGGCGCCCCCAATTTGGCAGCGACGTCTGTGACGCACGCTTTCCGCTTGAGCTCAGATTTCTGTGACTTTTGTATTTCGGCGTGCAGCCATCGATCTCGCCTGTTTGCACACGCACAAACGTCCAAACCATGGCCAACAGCAAGGTCAGCTCTTCCGTCGACACTGGAAGCTACGCTGCCAGCGACAAGACCAGCCCTCCGTCATCGCCTCCACCGGCCAATGCGGGCGGCCATGCTGCTGCAGCAGCCGCAGCTGCTAATACCAGAACGCCAGATGAACAGGTCTTAATGGAGGCCGAGGAAAGGCGGGCACACAAGGCCAATGCAGTGGAAGAGGAGCGACGCGTGGCGGCACTGCGGCGCAAGCAGAAAAGAAAGGCCGAGACCAAGGCGGAGCGGGAGGAAAAGGCCAAGGAGCTGGACGAGCTGCTGCGGCAGAGCGCAGCGTTCAGTGACATCCTGACGAAGAAGACACAGGTTCTGGGCCGGGTGGGCTCCGGGTTCGACGGCAAAGCGCTGGGCGAGCACGACCTCAAGATGGCGGCACAGCCAAAGTGTCTGGTGGGCGGCACGATGCGCGACTACCAGCTCGAAGGGCTGACGTGGATGCTGGAGATCTGCCTGCAAAACATGAGCGGCATTCTGGCGGACGAGATGGGCCTCGGCAAGACGGTGCAGACGATCTCGCTGATCGCGTTGCTGCGGGAGCAGGAAAACTACCTGGGGCCGCACCTGATCGTGGCGCCGCTCAGCACGCTCTCGAACTGGGTGAACGAGTTCAACATGTGGACGCCGTCGATTCCGGTGGTCATGTACCACGGCACACCGCCGCAGCGCAAAGCTCTCTTCAAGGACGAGATCCAGAGACACCTGCACAAGGGCCGGCCGACGGAGCGGTTTCCGGTCGTCTGCACCAGCTACGAGATCATCCTCCGAGACCGTGCCGATCTGGCCAAGATCAACTGGGAGTTTATCATCATTGTAGGGCAATCGTCTCCCTGCCGATGAGCTCGTACTGACCAAGCGCAGGACGAGGGCCACCGGATGAAGAACTTTGACTCCAAGCTCTTCCGCGAGCTGCAGACGTTCCGGTCGGCCACGCGGTTCCTCATCACCGGGACGCCGCTGCAGAACAACTTGAAGGAGCTCTGGTCGCTGCTCAACTTTCTGATGCCCAAGATCTTCACCGACTGGGAGGCCTTCTCGAGCTGGTTCGACTTTAGCGAGCTACAGGACGAAGAGGGTACGGCCGGCTTTGTGGAGGACCGGGCGAAGCAGGCGCTGGTCAAGAAGATCCACATGGTGCTGCAGCCGCTGCTGCTGCGACGGGTCAAGGCGGATGTGGCCAGCTACCTGCCGAAGAAGCGCGAATACATCCTGTATGCGCCGATGACCAAGGAGCAGACGGACCTGTACAACGCCATTAGCGACAAGACGGTCGACACGCGAAGCTACCTGGAAAACATGGTTGTCGAGCAGCTGACCAGCTCTGAGGCCAGCACGCCGGCGCGACGTTCACGGCCGGTGAGAGCAAAGAAGGAGATGACGGTGGCGATCCGAAGCAGCGCGCGGGCGAAGATGGAAAAGGTGGAAGGCGTGGTGATTCCGGACAGCAAGCCGATCAATGCGTTTGCCATGTTGATGGGCATGGCAGCAAAGGGCAAAGCAGCCAAAACAGTGGCGGCTGCCGTGACACCGGCCAAGAGCGCGAAGCGAAAGGTGTCGCCAGCCACAGAGACATCGCTGCCAAAAAGTGCCAAGTCCAGCCGACACGCGACGCCGACGACGTCTGCACGCGGGCGGTCTCGCAGCAGCCGGCGAACGACGTACCTCGAGGTGGACGCGTCGGACGAGGACAAGATGTCGGACGACGAGTTTGAAGCGGCGCTGCTGGACGAGCTGCTGACAGAACCGGACGGTGAGGGGACAGAGAGCGGTGGGAGTCGGGGACCGGCGATCTCGGAAGAGGAGATGGAGCGGGCACAGACACTGGAGGCGGCGAAGCGGGAGATTGGCAACAAGAAGTTGGGCAACCCGCTGATGCAGCTGCGACTGGTGTGCAACAGTCCGCACAACTTTTACAACCCATGGCTGGCGAAGGCGGAGGCAGACGTGGACCGGCCGATCGACGAGAGCATTGTGACGGCGTCCGGCAAGATGCTGCTGCTGGACCGACTGCTGCCGTCGCTGTTCGAGCGGGGCCACAAGGTGCTGATCTTCTCGCAGTTCAAGACGCAGCTGGACCTGCTGGAGGCGTACTGTGCAGAGCTACGGGGATGGGCGGTCTGCCGGATCGACGGGTCGGTGGCACACACAGACCGGCAGTCGCAGATCGACCTGTTCAACGCGGACGCAGCCCACCGGCTCTTTCTGCTGTCGACGCGGGCGGGCGGCCAGGGCATCAACCTGGCGAGCGCAGACACGGTGATTCTGTTTGACAGTGACTGGAACCCGCAACAGGACCTACAGGCGCAGGACCGGGCGCACCGGATCGGACAGACGCGGCCAGTGGTGGTGTACCGGCTGGCGACCAAGGGCACGGTGGAGGAGGACCTGTTGCTGAGCGCGGACGCGAAGCGGCGGCTGGAGAAGCTGGTCATCAAGAAGGGCGGCTTCCGGACGATGGGCCAGAAGATGGCGGACGGCGGAGATGGCAGGAACGGAAAGGATGGACAGGACGAAAGGGATGGACAAGACGAAAAGGACGAAAACGGACTGACGGCAGCCGATCTGGACGCGGACGCACTCAAGGCGCTACTGCTCAAGGACGGCCAGGTATACAAGTTCTCGGGCGATCGAGAGGTGCTGAGCGACCAGGATCTGGACGTGCTGTGCGACCGCAGCGACGAGGCCTATGCCCAGGCAGCCCGTGGACAAGGCGATGCCGACGCCTTCCGGGTGATCGAGACGGGCGCCGACGGCATCACGGAGTCGTTCAAGAAGCAGGACGGATAGATAGATGAGAATAAGAGTATTTTGGACTACCACTGGAAGCTTTCTTCAAAGTACTCGACATGACCACAGCCTGGCGATCCGAGCAGGTCGACGACGGCGCGACGAGCGTCATCTGCCATGCAAGCAGGGCCACAGGCGACGACGGCCAGCCGGCAACCAAGCGTCGTGTTTTGGACGGCGCACTCGATCTCGCCGCGGATGTCTGGCCGCCCGGCAAGGAGGCGGGCCTGTTGGGGAAGATGGTGGGATGGGCGGCTGCTGCTGCTGTCGTCGTCTGCCAGTGTGATGTACACGTCCAGTCGAATATTGCTGTCGCCGTCCAGCAGGCCGGCAAAGTCGGTGTGGATGACGTCGGCCGCCATGGCGGACTCGCGTGCAGCCCAGAGGACGTGGACGGCACACGACCGAGACGTGCGGCCGATGCCGCTGAGGTGGGACAGCGGCACGACGACACCGCTACCACCGACGACGAACAGGACGGCGTCAAAGGCGGCGAGGGGCGGCGCATGGCCGTAGGGCCCGTCGACGAGGATAGGCAGCGAGGCCGTGGTGGTGGAAGAGGAGGCCCTGTCGCGCAGACGGGCAGTGAAGCCGTCGTAGGGACGGATGAGAAACGTCATGGTGGCGGTTCGACTGCTGGCTGCAGGACGGCCGTTTTGGCTCAGCAGGAGAGTGGACGACTCCGAAGAAGGACCTCGTGAGAGTGATATCCGCGGCTTGGCGTCCGGCTCGACCTCATCCCCCTCCTCTTTGGCCGTCTGCGCAACGGCTGACGCCACCGACGCCACCGTGAACGGATGGCTCTCCCAGAAGCGCCAGCCGTCCAGCACGTACAGATAATAATGCGTCCCCGGTCGGGGCTGGTACAAGCTGGCGCCGTACGGGACCACGAGCCGGACCAGGTTGGACTGGGCGTCGTACGTGACGGCAGCCCGGATGACACGCCAGAAGCGCGGGCGAAAAAGAAGAATGCGGAGGCTGCGGAGGACACGGTCGGCCAGCCAGATGGCGGTGCAGATCCAGACGAGGCCGTCGAACCGGCCGTGGAAGATGGACACGTGGCTAAAGGTCAGGAGAAGAAGGGGAGAAGCGTAAGCGGAAGATAAAACCTACCCCAACATGCCGACAAGAACAAGGACGGACAGGGCTACGTGCAGGGCCAAAAAGGCTTCATACACGCGACGACGCATCCAGTAGACCGAGAAGCCGAGCAGGAGCGACATGGAGATGGTGGCCTGAGGGCGAGGATGAGAGGAGAACAAGCGGAGGAGAAGAAAAGGAGACAAGACACTCACGACGCCGCCAGTCCACCAGAAAAATATGGCCCACCACTCAAAAAAAGCAGCAAAACCGCCGTCTATAGTGCAGCAGCAGTCAGCATTCAGCAGTCAGCAGGACAGCCAGACAAGGACGGAAACCGCCCACTTTGACACATGAGCAGCGTGTAGCCGACAGAATGGATGATGGCCTGCACCGTGGCCGCCCGCGCAACCCAGCGGTGGAAGTTGTTGAACGTGCCAAAGTCCCAGCCCGTCAGCCAGAGGAGGACGTTGTTGCGCATGCCAAAGAGCCAGATGAGCGGCAAGTTGGCGTAGGAGACGATGCCGGTGCGGTCCGACACATAGCGGAGTAGCTGTTGGTGAACGCTCGGGTAGCTGGGACAGGAAGCATGGAAATCAGCGCAGGCGGTCCAACGAGGCAAACATGCCAAAACCGACAACATACTACATGTTCCCGGGAAACGTCCGATAGCCTTGAACACACGACAGCACGTTGATGGCCACGAATACGGCCATGGTCAGGCTCTGCACCCGCGGCGGCACCGTGTACCAGCCAAAGTCCTGTGCGCAGCGGTAGCCAAAGGTCGCCGGCAACGTCACATGGCGCCGCAACCAGATGCCCGGTCGTCCAGCCGCGGCCAGAGGAGGACCCTTGGCCAGAGCTGCCTCGTCCGCATCGGCGTCGGCATCGAGGCCATCGCTAGCACGGCCGGCCAGCCGCCGGTAATCTGTCCTGTGGACAGAGACCCGGCGGACAGCCCTCACCACGACAGTGACCACGCGACTGGTAATGCCAAACGCTACCACGATGATCCAAAACAGAAGCATGATCGTGCTGTGGGGTTGGTGGTGGTTGCTTAGTCAGCACTATAGTGGGGACAAGAATCCAAGACATACCTGTAGGCGAGATGGTGTTTGTGGACGTAGATCCAATCATCCTGTGGTTGTGTCGTATGTCAGTGGAAAGAAGAAAAAAAGAAAGAGCGAGAAGGAAAACGACAGAAGAACGACGAGATGAGGAGACGACAAACGCACCAAGGTGTCGTATCCGTTCTGGTACAGCGCCAGAGAGGGCACGACGACCTCGCTGAGGTTAGCAGGCGGAAACGTCAGGACGTCTGTCGACCGGAGGCGCCGCAGCTGGGTTATGTGTTCGTCCGAGTAGCCGGCAACGAGGTCTTGATAGGACGGCATGCTGCTGCTGTTGCCACCGGCCGCAGCACAGGTCCGGTTGAGCCGCTGGAGCCCGACGGCCTCGTGGTAGCCGCCGCAGTAGACGCGCAGACAGAGGTACAGCGACGTCTGCAGCAGGCGGCTGCCACAGGCTTTCTGCACGCGTCCGCTCGCCGGCGCCACGTCGACATAAGCGGCCGCCCCGACGACCATCTGGCAGGCGTCGGAGCAGCGGACACGGTCACGGCGTGGGCGTGGCCGCGCTGTCTCATCGTTGTCGCGTGGGCGAAGAGGGAGAAACGGAAAGGAAAGGTCAAAAGGGAGAGGGTCGGAAAGGGCGAAAAGGTCAACCACCGTCTGTCCGTCTGGCACGACCAGCTCACCATGGACAGGACCGCCCCGTCTCGCGAATCGCTGCTGCCCATCCGCGGCCACGCCCGTCCAGGAGACCGCCAGCAGCATCCACAAGAGACCTGTCGATGGCGTCGTCCAGCCTCTGCCACGACTGCTGCTGCTCTTCCTCTGGTCCATGGCAGGTTGCTCGTGCAGACAAAAGCAGCGGGAAAGCAGGACGGTTTGCTTTAGCTCCCTGTCCGCTCGGGAGACGTCTGAGCCAGCGCGGACGTGTTGGCAGGGAAGACAAGACAATGGCAACGGCTGCGACACGGCCGAGCGCCAAGATCGCATGGAATCTAATCAGATCCATAGGCCCTCTATGATTGGCTGGTTGGTACTATAGTGGATCTACCTGCATCTGATTGGCTCCCGGTGTCTTGGCTAACAAGCGAAAAGTACCGAAACCGCGTGTCTACACAAACGTCTCTGGTTGGCTGGACGTTGCAGACCGCAGCGCGTCGAGCAGAAGAGATGAAAACAATCATATTTACTCGGCTCTTGCGGTCTTCCAGCCCATTCTGGCAGTGTGTATTCTCTCCGAGTTTGCCACGGCGCCCCTTGTTCGAGCCCAGTCCCGTTTCCCCGTGTCTGTCGACAGGCGGACAAGCCCATCCATGCACCGATATCGGATCCCAATGAAAGGAGCGGATAAAAAAAAGAAAGAAAAGGGAAGGAGGAAAAAGAAAGCACATTGAGACCAGCAGCAGAAATACATATATATGCAATCAGTGAGACAAAAGAAAATATATACAAAAAGGGGCAGAACAAGTTCTAGTCGCAGACCAGCCTCCTGCTTCTTGCTTCATCTGTCCCACCCCGGACTCAGCGGGTCCTCTGAGTCGTGCAGGGAGCCCAGAGACTGTCGTGCCTTGCCGTCGGCCCTCGTCGGCATGGACGACGTCCTGGTAGAGCCGGCGAGCGTGCTGTCGGTGGTGGTGGTAGTCGCCACGGTGGTGCTCCGGTCGCGGTAGGTGTCGCAGCCGGCGCTGATCATGACGGACACACAGGTGTCCTCGGCGTCGAGACTTTGGTGGCGCGACAGGTTGAAGGCGTATTTTGGTGGCGGCCGCGGCATGCGCGACGGCTGTGGTGGCTGCGACGACACCGACGACAGCATGACCACGTCAACCGTCTTCTGCGACCACTGTCCGTGGATGGAGCGGTTGGATCGACCGGACCGCCCAGATCTCGGATTCGATGGCGGTTGGTGTGGCGACTGTTCGTCGGTGGGCCGGCTGGATCGGCCATTGTATGTGTGGAACAGGTGCGGAAGGGCGCGGGCGATGAGCGAGCGCAGCGGCGGCAGCGACACGCAGACGATGCCAATGGTGCACTCGGCAATGGTCCACATGACGGACGAGACGAGGTCGTCTGTGGGGTCAGCAGGTGTGGATGTGTGGGTGGTGGAAGGGAGGGCAGCTCACGGGTGACGTCGATCGGGTCCGCCAGCAGATGCAGGTAGGCCAGCCGGACGATGGGAGCGACACAGGCACTGTAAGGTTAGTATAGAGGGAGAGGGGGGGTGAGAATGAGGGAAAAAGGGGAAAAAGGGAAAAAAAGAAGAAAAAAGAGAAAAAAAGAGAAAAAAAATAAACCCACAATCCACCGAGAAAGAAAAGCGTCGAGATCAGCAGCTTCTGGCGCAATGGCAGCTGCAACCGCCAGAAGAGCGGGATGGGGATGATGCAGAGCGTAATGTCGGTGACCACGCTGATAGCCGTGCTGGCGTACAGAAAGTCGACAAAGGTGTAGCACCGGGCGTCGACATAGGTAAAGTCCCAGGCTGCGTACACGGGCAGACACTCAAAGATGGTGGCCGGCAGCGCTGCGATGCCGAGGCCGGTGCTCACGGCTGCCGTTGCGTACATGAGCACCTTGAGCCGGCCGTGCGGGTCAAAGATGTAGACGTACGACGACACGATCGAGAGCTTGGTGAAGCAGATGGCCAGGGCGTAAAAGATGTTGGCCACAAACATGAGCTACAGGGTCAGCCGTCCGCCGTATGTTTGGGGTCCATCGAGACGTACCCGGATGCACTTTTCCAGGTGCGGGACGATGGTAACGAGGTTCAGGTTCCAGATGTGCTTTCCGAGGCCATACTTGGATGCTGCGAGGCTGTCAGCATCCGTAGACTCGCTTTCGCTTCCGACAAGAGACAAGCGTACCAGCAATCACGACGGAACACACGACGATCGTGAAGACGGACGCGAACACGATGAGATCTGCGAGCGTCAGCCGGTTGGGTCGCCACTGCTGTGAGGTTTGGACCACTCACAGTCGTCCGCCAGGAAGCGGCCGATGGTATGTCGTCGCAGCACCAGCCGCAGCGTCACGATCACGGTGATGAGCGAGATGCAGACGGCCGGCACCGCAATCACGACGCCCGTCAGCGACGACTTGTCCGACAGGTCGAGTTTGCTGAGCTGCTCAGGTGTCAGCGACAGCACCGAGCTGCCGTACTGACGCCGCTCGAGCGAGTCTTGGGGAATCATCGTCGTCTGGATGTTGCTCTGTTTGGAAAGAAGAGAGGAAGAAATCGACAAGACAACAGTCAAGACAACAGTCTGGTCAGAAAGACAATAACAATGAAAAAGAAAAGACAACGCTGCTGAAAGGTAAGGGAGGCCCGGACGCCACCGGCTCGATCCAGATTCGGTTTCATGGCAATAGTGTCTGATCGAAGCCGGCTGGCCTCTCCAAGAACACGGTCCAAGCCTCTGGACTAATGCCGCTCGTCACATCCGATAATATGGGCCATCTCATAAAGAGAAAACGTGCTGGCCACAATGCCTCCCGTCCCATGCGCGCATGGAATCGAGGTAGACTAAAAGAAGACGAGTTAGTGCTCAGCTGGATGCTGTCCCGTCTGCTTCCCGCCTGCTTCCCGCCTTGCTGCCCACCTGCTTTCTTCTTCCTCTCCCTGCCTTCTCGTCCTTTCCTCCCGTCCTTTTCCCGGCTCTCGTCGCCTGCTTCCTGCCTTATCTCTCCCGTCTCCGTGAGCTCTCACATCCGAGCAGTCACAATGCCCTCGTATCATCACAGTTATTCGACTTACCTGATACAATGGGTGGAACCCCTCAAAAATAAGAAATACCACTTGCGTCACAATCCACCCGCCTCATGTGCACAGGGATTCCACAGACTTACTATGTATAGAGGTGGGGCCTCGACCGGAAATAGGGCTAATTCGCTGAGTCAAAGCGCTGCATCACCTCAAACAATTCAAATACTTTGTGCCCAGATAAGTCTGAGCTGCCTTTGGGACAAACATCGTTAATTAGTGGACCGCTGTGTACCGATGGATTCCCCAGCCTTTTTGCCCTCTTCTCCTCTATTTCCCCTTTCCTTTTTCGTTTTCCGTCGATCTCGTTCACGCTCTTCTCCCATTGACCGCGCTACTGCGAGCGTCCAATGCATCACTGTCCAATGCATCACAACAGGATGAAGCACAGCACAAATATCTTGCTCTTTTTCCGGGTTTCGACGGCTCTGAAAACGTGCTCAATGCTCCCGGACTGCGCCCCTCTTTGGGGAGTATCCTCGGCTGAACGCGACCAACAGTGGTGTCGGGAAATTACTGATTTCTGCGGCTGCCCTTTCGAGGAACAGCTCCCGGTCGCAGCGTGGCTGAACCCTCTTCACATGTTGCTCAGCACAGCGGTACTGTAACACTGTCACGTCCGCCGAGTCTGGCCTGTGCTGCTGGTCAGCGACGACGATGCGCTGCTGCTTACGGGCCGTCGCGTGCTGCCCAAGCCTCCCCCCTTGCTGAAGAAGCCCTTGGCAGACCAGCCGGTTTTGGCTCGCTGCGGCGCCAACATCTCCTGCTGCAGCGTCTTGGTCAGGATGTGTGACTGCGGGAAGACGCCGTAGCGGCCCTTGCTGTTGGTCCCAGCCCAACACCAGTGGTCCGCGTACAGGCACTTGACGTTGGAGATCGTCTCGCCCTTGTCAAAGTCGAGCCAGACAGAGGCCGCGTCGCTTTTGGCGACGTCGTCTTCGCCCGCATCCTCGTCATCGCTGTCGTTGCCTCGGTTCCCGCTCCTGCCGCTTTCCCCTCCGTGTCCACTCTTTGTATTGTCTGGTGCCGCCTTGGGCTTCCACTTCCACCGCGCCGTCACCTTCATCCCGCTGCTGCTCTCCATCGGGATCTCGCTCTTCCTTGGCGGCTCAATCTGCACGGCCTTGGCCGCAAAGGCGCCCACGAAGCCGTCGTGCCAGCCCATGCACCACTTGCCTCCCCATGCCTCTGGAAACATGAGCCCGACGATGCGTGCGCCCGCCAGAAAGTGCAGCATCTCATCGGTATATCCGGGCGGCCGCGTCAGCTTCTTGGACCCGTACCGCTGCAGATGGTCGCACACCGCCGTAGCCACAGCTGCCTGGCCGATCGTCGGGGGCACCGGTGTAGGCAGGGGCGACTGCACGAGGTGCAGATCGAAATCGTTGGCTAGCTCCGAGTCCGGCTCGGCCATTTCGCCGTAGACAACACTGATGCCAGGCACAGCCGGCAAAGGCTGCGGGTGGCGGGCCAAGTGCAGCAACAGATGATCGGGCGTCGTGAATACGGTGGCGTCACCCTCTCGCACCGTGGCGCCAGCCTGCACGCAAAACACACATGAATAGTTGCTCTCGGCCTGCCGTTGCGATGCCAGGTGGTTGCTGAGGTGGGACTTGTAAAGAAGCCGCAGGCGGAAACGCACCCCTCCCGCCTTAGTAAATGTAGCCTCGGCTGAGTAACAGGTCAGCGTCTCAGCAGGGATAACGGCAAGGGCATTAACAAAGGGAGAACATACTCTTCTTTTCCATATCGAGCCGAACCTCCTCGTAATTGTGGGCATAGCCACAGCCGACACAGCGGCCGATAATTGTCTGCTTGTTCTATTGCACGTCAGCAGTCGGTGTGCCACACGCGGGCATAGAAAGAAGACGGGTGACGTACTGCAACATAGCCACCCTGCTGCTTGATCCCTTGCCAGTGCCCGCCCAACCGGAACGACTCGGCGCCCGGGCAGAAACCGCCCAGCTTGGCGAAGCTGCTACTGGGCCCGATGCTGCAGTCTGGCTCACGCATAAACCCGCGCGTTATTGGCATATCCAGGCTCGTTCCCGTGCCAGCTTCCGATCCGCCATGGAGCCCGGTGTTTGTGGTCTCTTCCGCCAACATCAGTCCGTTGTCGTAGTGGCTGTCTGAGGGGGCCGATGGCAGAGTGGCCGACGGCAGAGAGAATTGGATCGATATCTGATCCGGCTGCTGGTGTGGATCTTCTCCATCCCGCACCTCTTCCTGCTGTGGCGCCAGCTTGGGCGACAGAGGAAGGCTGATTGGCGACATCAGGGGCGATGGGTCGAAACGAATGAAGTCCTGTATGCTCTGGGAATGCATCAGAGGGGACAGCGCCGGTGATGGCAACACATTGGTTGGAGAGATGTTCCGCTCAGATCCACCTGGAAGCACAGGTGACGACACGGCAGCCCGGACAGACCCGTCAGACGGAAGCGACGGAATAGGAGGTAGGCTAGGAGAGATAAAGGGCGACGGTAGAGTGACAGGCGTCATGTGCACGGCGTTGCGCGGATCACGAGGATCAGTCGCTGGCGGTAGAGCCGGCATACAGCTTGGCGAGACCACACCGGGGGACCCAGACGTATAGCTGTTGGCAGCCGAGGACATGTAGGAGGTGCGCGAGTCGGTCATCCCGCCCGGACTTCCCGGGTGATGGTCAAAAACCGAGGCGGCTGCCGAGGGAGTAGTCGAAGTAGCCCCGGAGACGGTCAACGAGCTGAACCGCGACAGCATCAACAGGTTGTCGTTGTTGCTGTATTCCGTTGCCATGGTCTCGCGCGACGTCTTGCCTCGCACGCCGGAACGCGCCCGTCCCGGGGCGGAGACCTGATGGCTGCGCACCCAAGCGGAGGTGCGCGGGATGGCAGCCGAAGACAGCAGCGGCGACGGGGTGGAGGACGGAGGCTGAGGTGGTGACGGGTGCGATGTGACATCGACAATCGTGGGCCTGCTTGGCGCAATGCTAAAGGCTTCATCGGCGACGAAGCGGTCGACCTCGAAGCCGCGCGAGCTGGAAGTCGCCGTGGAGCTGCGTGTGTTTCGGCGCCGAAGATCCTGCAGGCTCTCAGGGATGGTGTCCTCGTCGCCCAGGGCGGCTGCCAGATCGGCCGCAGGCGATATGGATGTGGAAATGGACGAGATGGCGCGAGGGTGTATCGTCTTCATCAGCGAGGATCGCGACATTGATGGCATCGGTGGCATCGGTGGCATCGGTGGCAACGGTGGGAGCGGTGGAAACGTCTTTCCCCGTGTGGACGCGATGGTGGCCGCAGCTGCAGCGGCCAGCTGCGAGGCCGTGCTCTCCCGTCGAGGCGACTCCAGCTTGATGCGCTTGGCGTGGTTGATGACGTCTAGGGCTAGCGATCGTGTGGCCGCCTGAACGGCAGCAAACCGGTCGCCATCAAACGTGTCCGGTTCAATGTAGTCTTCAAAGTCGTACAGCAGGTCCTCCAGCTGCTGCCTCTTCTTCTCGATGTCGTCTGGCCATATCAGCACGTGGGAACAAAGGGCCAGAGCGTGTCAAAGGGATATTCACCCTGTTGCAGCATCGCTTCCTTGAAAGCATCGCCGTACTTTTCCACCTGGCCATCCCAGACCGGCTGCAGTCGTTTCAGCGCCCGCTCGCCCTCTTTCACCAGGACCCGTCCAGCCTTGGCGAGGAGGCTGTTGGCGCTGGCCGCGTCCCCGGCACCTCCATCGACATCGTCGCCTGCCTCGCCGGCATTAGCTGCGGCCTCGTTGCCACGTTCTACCACCTCCCTGAACGGGCGGAGGATGAGCTCGTCGGCATCGACACCCATTGTTGCGTGTGCGCGATTTGGTGGATGTGCAGATCGCTGCTTGCTGGATGTTGTACGAGTAGAACGAGGCTCGGGGAAGGGAGCTCCAGCAGGATGGAAAGAAGCGCCCTTTGACCTGCAGGGCTATTTTCTGCGTATCTGCATCCTTCTCATCATCCCCAGCAGTCCCATGTCCACTGGTGGGGACAGGAGAGTAAAAGAATTGCAGAAGCGGACAAGTGTGAGTGGGGAGAATACTGGCAATGTCAAGGGTCTGCATGGCAATGTAGGCTTGATCTGGTTTGGTGAAGTTTGACACAGCCCAATCGTTCGATCGTCAGGACGTTCGTTGCCTTTGTGGGCCACTCGCGGAGTGTTCCTGCCTTTTGGGACTCGTCGTTTTCTGACCATGTCGGTCAGTCTTCTGTTCCCTTTCTGGCAGGCGTGAATGGGTTTACAGTGCGATTAGATGCTCCTTTCAAATAGGGGCACCAGAACTGTTGAGGGTCTGGGCGTCGTCTACAAAGGGCTAAAATACAGTAGGCTTCGCAACTAGACCAGCACTACTCGATGGCGTATTTTACAAGTCTCTGCCGACGTACGTGGTAAACGCGTAACGGCGCGCAGACGAATGTCGAACAAGTCTGACGCAAGTGTGTACACATCAAGCAGCAACCATTCGGCCATCTTCTGTGCTGCCTTCTAAACCCGCCCCGCGATATGTATCCACCCACGAGAGGCAAGTCCGTGCTACCTGTGCTGGCATGGGTGTATCTGGGGAAGCGCTATTGTGGCGATCTTGTCCGAATGAGATGGCAGTACGGAGTATAAATGAGGGCATAGTCAACAAGGATGACCCGAGAACCCACCGTCCTGCACAATCTCTCCCGAGGAATAGCACATCAGTACATGCTCCGTACGACTCAAGCCTCTCCAAGCAGAAGCCCCACGCCATAGCCTCATCCCTACTCTTAAGGCGGAGCAAGACAGAGATCTTCTACGTACGGCCATAGGTGCTGGAAAACTCGGGATCCCGTCCGCTCTCCCTTAGATAAACCAGTAACCGCCGGATTAGTAGTTGGGTCGGTGACGACCAGCGAATACCTGGTGTTGTACGTTATTATTTTTGCCATTTTTGCCATTTTTGCCATGCACTTGTGGGTATGTGTAAGCTGTAAGGAGTCATTCGGGGTACCCAAGGACACTCTATACTTGGACCTTTGCTTCATAAGGTCGAAGCTCAAATTTGAGTTCTCAAAACAAACCTAGGACAAACAATGAAACCCTTAGTTTTAGAGCCTTATCTTTTGACATTTGATGCCCAGGTGGCAAAGCCCCACTTTACCCTACCTGAACCCGCCGATAATGCGCTTATCCAAACTTCAAATTTTACACCACCGCAAAGCTCGACCAGACGCCTCACGCCTCCCGACCGGACAGGAGGCAGAACACGCTCGGATTTCTTCTATACATGGCCACTGCCGCGGCGGACGCAGCGGTCGCTGCCACGACCGACAGCGACCCCGTTGTCGCGCGCTACAGCGTCTTTCTCAAGCCACAGCTGCCGGCCCATCAGAAGCTGCTGGTGCTGCAGTATCCCAACCGGGTCGACAAGGCCTCTCCGCTGGCGAGCTCCGGACTGGCCCCGACCGAGCTGCGCGTGAAGCAGGCCTCCGGAATGGTTGAGATTGACGTCCCGCTCGACTACAACAACGCCTACGACCGCACCAAAGGCATGGCTTGGGGCGGCGCCCTGGCCAGCTCGACCAAGGCCAAGGCCGGTGGCAGCCACGGCCTGGCTGGCGGCTTTGGTGTCGGCGGCGTGCAGGGCGTCCGGGGACGGGCGCTGGCCGGAGCAGGAGCGGCTGGCGGCCGCTCGGTCTCGGCAGCAGCAGCAGCCGGCGGCGATGGACACTACGGATCGCTGGACTGGCCAGAGGCCGTTCGCCAAGATCGCGTCCTCCGACTGCAGACGCTCGGCGGCATGTGTCCGCCGACACGGACGGCTGAAGCGCGCTGGATGATTGGCGTGTTTGATGGCGGTACGTTTGGCTGTTTGGCTTTTTTGTTTTTGTCATGTTTTCTTTCTTTCTTTCTTTTTTATTTATTCTTTTTCTTCTTTCCCCCTCCTCTAATATCTACAGGAAACCTCCACCTGACTCCGGTCAACTCGCTGGTCCATCTTCGCCCACAACTGCACCACATTGACGCCGAGGCCGATCTGGACCGCCAGAAGCACCGCGATTCTGCCGGTGGTGACGGTGCTGGCGGAGGCCGTGGCACCGGAGGTCCCGCAGGCGGTCCTGCAGCGCGTGCCATCCACATGACCATCAAGAGCGCCGGCGCTGACGGCGACGAGGTCGTCACCGAGACCATGGCCGACCGGCTGCGAGCCGTCCAGATGGAAAATTGGACGCGGATGGCCTACGTCGGCGACGATGATGAGAACTCGTGGGACGTGTACAACCAGACGCTCTTTCTGCGTGAGACTACGGCTGCTGCTGCGGCTGCTGCCAGCTCGGCTGCATCGTCGACGGGAGCGACGGCCGGCGCCGACGACGGCGACAAGGAGAAGAGCGCGGACATTATCAGCTCTGCTGATTCTGCCGACGCCAAGCCGCTTATCGCAAAGGTGCCCGCGCTGCGGACGGCCTGGCAAGAGAACGACCTGCTGCAGGCCATCAGCGGGATCGAGAAGCTGGCCGACGACGGCCCAGAAGCAGCCGCCGCCGCTGCAGAGGCTGCTCGCCAAACGGCCAGGCTCAAGGCCAAGGCCAAGGCCAAGGCCAAGAACAAGGGCAAGGGCAAGGAGAGACTCGAGGACGGTGCTGCTGGCCCAGCCGAGACTGTCGGCTCTGCTGTCGTCAAGGAAGAACCCCCAGCAGCCGTAGGACCGGCTCCGGTCGTGCGGAGAGGACGACCCGGTCGGCCAGCTGCTGCCGGAACAACTGCATTGCCTTCTGGCGCTCTGCTACCATCGCGTGGACGTGGAGGCAGGACAAGACAGGCTGGGCCAGGTCGCAGCTCGGCCATGGACATCGACTAGACTGGGTTCAATGCATGTTGCATTTGCTGGCGTTGGAACGGTGGCTCTTTAGGCAATGTAGGATCGGGTTTGCTTCAGTACATAAGAATTCATGGCTACAATGGCGTCTTCGCGCTTCTGCATCTTTCCACCCCGATATATGCTTTATTTCTTTTTCTTCCTTTGGCAATGCCGCCTTTTGTTTGCCTCCTTGACTCTTAACATGGCTCATTGTGTTGAGAATCACGGTCGGTTTCTCATCAAAGCCAGATCCCAAATCGTCTAACATACTTCTTTCCACATCTCCCCCCCTTCGCGATACATCATTTATCCAACCAGAGTCAATTAAAAACGCTCTGTGTATGGCGGAGGCTCTGCCCCTTTCTTTGATTTCGGATTTTTCTTTGAAAAAGAACAGAAATAATCCAGCTCCCACGAAACGGCCTGGAATTCCTTTCGGCCCTTGGCCCACAGCTATCAGCACAATCGCCAAAGCTCTGGCCAACATATGATCGCATGCAATGCATGGCTGCCTTTTCCCGTGTCTTTCGCTCGAACAACAACTTCAAATATTTGCTCTTCCCTTCTTGTTTTTTGAGTGTCTCGTCTTGACTAGGTTGTTTTGATTTTTTTTCGGGTTTCCTTGTCATTCTTCGTGTTTGTTTGCACCTAAAGCGCTCTCACTGCAGAAGCTCCACATCTAGCCCAATGGACCGCATAAAGAGGTTCACATTCTGCAGACGTTGCGTCGACAGGTCGACCGGTAGCGTCTTTGCCACAGCGACCGTGTCCATGACGCGATCCTTGACAGACAGCACGAGCCGCTGCTGCTGGTCCGGGTTTGCGCCAATACCCAGAGCTGCCAGAAGCTGCCAAACATACATGTCTTCACCCGAGGAAACCGTCCCCGGGAAAATATAAGGGAGAATCGGTTCCAGAACGTTGAAAAAGTTCGTGTATGCAATTTCCCTGTAAATTGTATCAGTATGCTGCATAACTTGGCCGCCACGTGCAAAGGAGGCGTGTGTCTTACCAGGTCTGCCATTGTTGCGGGGTACCGGCGCCGCTCTGCTTGAGTATCTCGGCGCGGCTGAGGATCATAGTCAGAACGGAGGTGCCGACACGTGACTTTGCAACCACGTCCACTTTGAGGTTCGTGATAAGGCCCAGGACGCCTGTGACAAGGTCCAGGGGGAGCTCGTTCATGAAGCCAAAGAGGGTGTTCATGACTGTTCTCATGAAAAGATCGATGCTTTCGCGGAGCGCCGCATTCAGCTGAACGTCATTGTTGACCTGCGCTTGGCGAACAATGTCGAGTTGGTCCAGGTGCACCACAATCATCGTCAACACCGTCGCCCGGAGCTCATGCGACAGATGTTGAAACACGCGGGGAATCGCCTTTTTGCCCTTGGGGATAGACAGGAACGCAATGAACGGATGCACAGGGAACTCTCCAATTGGCTCGTGCACCTTGAGCTCACGCCAAAGCTGGGCGCTCAGCTGTTGAGCCGTCTCCGACCACTCAACCTGCCGCTGCATCAGGTCAATGTCGTTTGGGTCCGACACTGGCGGCGGCATCTTGCGGCCGTGGTCCTCCAGCTGCATCAGCGTCATGTACACCTTCTCAATGCTGCTCAAAACCGACTTCCGATCCACCGCACGATTACCAGTGCTAGTAGGAGACTGCTTGTGCGCACTGACAGGACGGTGGTTCACGTCGGGGCTCCCCGTCGCGCTGCTGTTCTCTTCGCGCTTGATGTTGAGCAGGGGCTTGGGGGTCTTGGCATTGCTGAAAGAAATCTTGCCCAGCGACCCCTCGATCACCAGCTGCTTGTTCTTCGGCCTGTTCTTCGCCGCCTCGACAGCCCGCTGAACCTGCTGCTCCATGCGCTGCATGTGATTATCTGCTCCGCGCTCGCGGTTTAAGAACCTGCGCGAGTTAATCCGGCTGCCCGTTTGGAAGAGATAAGTCTGGGCGAAGTTGTTCAGCGGCTGGCTAGGATGTTGGCGACTACTGCCACGAATGTGGCTCAGAACCTGGTAGTAGAAATCCTCCCTCAGAGCTTCGTCAGTGCCGTGCTCGTTGGGATTGCCCGTTGCAGACACCAGTTGCTGAAGTTGGATTCTGGTTACAAAACTCTTGTCCTGGGGTGTCATCAAACCGTTGTCCTTGGACAAGACGAATATCTTGTGGTTTCGCTTTGCCCGCTTTGCCTCCTGCTCCAAGTACGCCGCCTTTTCCTCATCGGATAGGTTCGCCACTTGCGATGGATGCGTGATTATGTGGCCGGGTCCAGAATGCGAGCTTTGTTGGCGTTGGTGCGTGTGATCACCCTGGGAATCAAAGTTTTCTCCGCCAGAGACCCGGTCAGGATTCTGGAGAATCTGCGTTGGCTGGACCGGGCCGGGAGCCTGGTTAAAACCAGAGGGCTGATACTGAAGCGGAATTTGAGTCGGGCTGGAGGCCTGAGCTGCTGCAGGAGTCGTTTGCTGCGACTGGGGACGTTGCAAGATGGAGATCGGGTGGCCTGGTCCCTGCCGCTGGCTGGCATCTCCCATCGCTGCAAATTCTGGGGGAATAGCATATCTGTAGTCCACCGGTTGAACAGGTGCCATTGAAGATAGCACCTGCTGCTGGTAGTCATGAGGCTGAGAGACTGCAGGCTTCGACTTCGCCCGCATGGCGGCCTCGACCTCTTCCAGACTCATTATTTTACGGCCGCCAGGTGCCGCAGCCTTGGAGGCCTGGCCAAACGCTGAAGACGCCGCAGGCTTCTTCGGGGCTACTCCCCACAGCGCAGCATCAACCTCCATCTCTGGTTCCGGCTCCTTGTACTTCTCATAGCCAGATCGAGCAGGCCTAGAAGAAGGCGGTGCGAAGAAAGCATAGCCCTGGTTGCTTTGGGGTGCAGCCCTTTCATAACTTGCGGCAGCTTTTGCCATCGGCTGTAGACGATGGAAGCGAGCATGTTCCTCTTCTATAGCATCGGCTACTTTAGCCGTCTGGCCGAAGAAGTCGAAGTCGCTGCCTACTTTAGCCGAGATGCTAGGCCCGGCGTCGTTTGCGCCAGCACCAAAAGTATCGTCGTTAAAGGCATCCCCGGTTTCCTCGAGGCTGTCGCCAAGGCCGTCGTATTCATCGAAATCGAGGGCTTCGTCGGCAACAACACCAGCATTAGAGAGTCCCGCGAACGGGTCATTTATCTGGGAGAAGCCCGGCGCGGATGCGTTATGCCGCGTAGGATCGAATCCGAAGAAAGACATGTTGGCGTTTTCTTGGGCCCAGAAGAAAAAAACAAGTATGATCAAGTACCTGAACGTAGACATGATGAGCTCGGGAGACTGACTTAAGGGCACATAGCAGATTCTTACCGCTATACAGAGAAAACCTGAGCTGTAGCAATAGTCTCAAATACAACCATGGTGCTGGAAAGTTCTTTGGGCAAACCAGGGTGTCCGACTCAGGAACCGAGCTTGAGAAGCAGTTGCCGAGCAGTGCTGTGTCGAAGTTGAATCAAACGCGAACAGAGGGAAAAAAATAGCGGGGAAGAAAAGGAATGCAAACGCCCACTGCAGCAGAATAGAGGATGGAAAGAAACAACGAAGCAAAATGACTTCCGACAGAGAAAACGAGCCTTGCTTTCTGGCAAGTTGCGCACAAGGGATCCGTTCCTCGCGGGGAACTGTGCTTTCCGTGCTTTGGTAGTGGGTGAGAAACGTTCAACTTGCGCAAAACGGGACCAAACTGTGGGATTTGGCTACTTCACAAGCCAATTACGATTTTGCCTGGCAGGTATTCTCACGTGATCTTATCGTTGCGCTGAGTCAATGCCACCATTTTGTGAATCACGAACAAAAATGACAAAGTGCAAGTGATGACTAATCACATCAGGCGTCAATAACCCTTTCTACCTAAACCTAATCTTGATCTGCTGGCGGATATTACAACGCTGTCCGCGGCGCCGACTATAAGGGCCGTAACGACTGTTGATGTGTACCAGCGGCCTTCTTGGCGCATTTTACATACTAATACAATGCATCTACTACGAGACCCGATCGTAGGATAAGATTCGCAACTTCCGCATATCAGACATGGTTTTCATATCGTAACACGGCCGGCTTGGTTGTCTTTAACATTATAGTTGCTGCAGCAGTTGCATCGGTTGCTCCCTCGCTTGCCCCAGTCGGGGACTTGTCCTTTTGAATGGCCACCCTTTCCATTTGAGATAAATTCATGTCTACACTCTAAGATTAACTGATTTTAGTAGATTGGGGGTATATATAGCCGGTAAGAAAGACAGTTATAGGTACTATTGAAACGACTACGAAAGTCCGGATTGCTTCTTTTCTCTCTACTATTCACGCATTTGTATCGGTTTTCTTAACGCACATATACGCATATCGTTGTAGTCCAGGTAGGCAACAATGCCGATCTCACCCTAGGTCTTCCAGGACTGGATTAGGGCCAGATGTTCATACTCTCTAGGTAGAGAGGGTGATTTGTTCTAGAGATCTCTTATTCTAAGGGGTAAAGACAGCGGTAATTCTAGTGATGGCGAAGACAGTGGCGGCTGGTCTATGTGTGCAGGCGAGGTTCGTGTAAAGGTTGATGAAAAACTTATATGCAAGCAGGCCCCTTTCGGCAGTCTCTCACGATATTCTTGTGATCGGCAACATTTCAACCAACTGTTATAGTATTCCCTCCGGTTGTGGTCAAGCAATCTTTCTCGCAAGTTTGTGTCTCAAAAATATTTAGAAGTATCAAAGGTTCGATAGCCACCCTCCCCCCCAAGAACATTCTGAACGAGAATGACGAGTAGACTAATAAACATGCGATATACAAGGAGCCGCGAATGATGTCCTTACTTTTTCCATATGAGGGTGCTTTACCCTTCTAAATAAATTTCCCGAAACCCCGAGAATATTGGAGAAATGGTTGCGGCGATAATCATCATATTCTAGTTTTAGCAAGTCCCATGGCCGCTCAGTAAGTTTCATCCTTCAATACGGTAACTTAGACGGCTATCCGGAACCAATAGTACACTAAATGCACTGGTAGAAACGGCATGCGTCAAAAGAGAACTATGAGTATGGCACAATTTGAAACAATCAACTGTCGGCTGTCTATTTATATATCCGGCCTGCATCTTGAACCCTGTAAATGTATAATGAAAGAGGAAATGTTACTCCGCGTTTCAACCTAGGCGACTGTTCCGACATCTCTCAACATGGACGGATCGGGTTTTATGATACCAACGCTGGGATCAGTCTGGGCCGTCATAATTTTTGGAGTGGGTTCTCACGTAAGATACGTGAAAAGAATCAAATGTAGCATATGAGCAAAATGTAGCGTGTAAAACGCTTAGAATCCACGGACTAGAGACGAGACAAGGTGTGTAACTCAACTACTAGCCAGGTAGACGCCTATTCGTGTATCAGAGGCAATACAATAGTTTTATAATGGCTAGGAAGGCAAAGGAACATCTAGTCACAAATTCAACTGATTAAGACCTACATAGAGAAAGATTTCTCGGTGATTATGTACGCTACCTTCTGCTCTTGTAAACTCCGTAGGGTAAGAATGTCATTGTCGGCAGATATTCCATTGGTTTGCTGCTATTATACCCACAACGAATGCGTTGCACACGCTGCTTTTCCAATATCCCTCCCTCGGGAACGATACCTTAACTAGTAATCTTCGATTCTCTGCTCAGTAGTGAGTATTGGCAGTTTGTCTTGCCCAACTATAGAACGATATAACATTGCACAATCTCCAGGCCTTCCGTACTGTGCTCAGTTCGTGTACTCCTTTTGAAGCAGCTTGGCAATAGTGTTCAGCCTGTGTTGACGTTAGCTACTCATATTCTTCAAGGATGTCGAATGAGGCAAGCCTTACTGGATATTGCTGGTGCCTTCATAGATGGCGCCAATTTTGCTGTCGCGGAAGTACTTCTCCGCGAGACCCTCGCGTACGAAGCCCATGCCACCCATCCACTCCACTGCCAGACTGCTTACGCGGCCAGCCACCTGCGACGCGTACAGCTTTGCCATGGCAGCATCCTTGACAAAGTCCTCGCCAGCCTCCTTCTTTCGTGACGCGTTATAGACTAGTGCGCGAGCAGCTGCAATCTCGACATAGGACTGTGCAATCTGGTGTTGCATGCCTTGGAACTCGCCGATCAGCTGACCAAACTGTTTCCGGTCGTTCCAGCAGTACCTATGAATCTGGTCAGTCTTTACTGGGGGCATAACCCTGTAGTAGACCCAAAAATGACACCCACTTGACGGCATTTTCCCAGGCACCCAGAGCCAGGCCGGTCATCTGGGCGGCAATACCGATGCGGCCCTCGTTCAGCAGCCCAATGGCGTATTTGTAACCATGACCGCGCTCTCCAATCAGGTTCTCCTTGGGAATATCGACGTCGTCAAAGTTGATGACGCACGTGCTGCTCGCACGAATACCCAGCTTCTTTTCCTTCTTGGCAATCGAGAAGCCCTTGGTGCCCTTCTCGACCAGGAAGGCGGTGATGCCACGGTAGCCTTTTGCTGGATCGAGGTTGGCAAAGACTACAAACACATCTGCCTCCATGCTGTTGGTGATCCACATCTTCGACCCAGAGATCCGGAAGCCCGACTCAGACTCCGTGGCCCGCGTAGCTAGAGCGAAGGCGTCAGATCCCGATACGGGCTCCGACAGACAGAATGAGCCGACCGATTCGGTGGCCAGCTTGGGAAGTATCCGCTTTTTGAGGGCTGGGCTGGCGTACTTGATGAATACGGTGTTGACCAGGGTGTTGTGTACGTCCACCAAAACACTGACGCTGGGATCTGCGCGAGCCAACTCCTCAATTGCCACAATGGCAGATGTGAAGTTCATGCCTGAGCCGCCATACTCCTCTGGAATCTCGATCCCCATTAGGCCCTGCTCAAACAGCCGCTCCACAATCGCCGGATCCATGGTCTCGGCCTCGTCCATTTCGCGGGCCTTTGGCAGAACGATCTCGGTGGCAAACTTGGACACAGCTTCCTGCATGGATGCCTCGATATCTGTCAAGGACGTGATCGGCATTGGTGGCATATCTGCTTCATCGCTGCGCCGCGCGGTTGTAAATGAGAATGGGCGAATATTGCTGAAATGTGAGCATCACAAGCGTTAATATCACATGCCAATGGCCAAATAATAACAATGGCAGAATCGACAAGCACGACTGGGACTCACGACCGGGAGAGAGTGTTCCATACTGGCGCCCTCTGGGGAGTAGCAGATAGCTTGGAACTGAGGGAAACATGGCCCTTTCGAAGGGCTGGGCGAAAAGCCCTTGCGAACGAAGACATGGCTAATTGCTCTGAGCGGACAATATGTATAGAAAAGCAAGGTGCGTTCCGTTCTTGACAATTGAACCGGTCCACAAGCGACGTGACAAAAAAAGAATAGAAAGTGGTATGAACGAGCGCTTTAAAAACTAGCCAAGAAGAAATAGAAAGAGTACAGCTTACGGCCCCGCGGTTAGAAGTTGGTAGGTTAGCCCAGCTTGAACCGAGGGTATCCATCGTCCTTGTGAATGTCGAACCCCACGTCTAGCAGATTGGCCGGGGTAGTAGTCTTGGCGCGCCAATGCCGAGTTGTGGGGGATTCGCAGAATTCTTGTTCCGAAACGAAGTACTCCTTAGGCTGCCGATGTTCACGTGATCACGGCTCTGGGCCATGTGAGTTTTTAGAGCCTCTTGGAGATACAGAGGCATTTTGACCCCAACCACCACAGCAGCTCGCCACCATCGCCATGCAACGAAGCCTGGTGTCGCCGCTCATGCGGCTGGCCCTGCGGCCTGCGTCCATTCCATTCCAGCGATGCGAGGCGGCCGTGGCTGCGATGTCCCGCCCAGCCCTGTCGATCGGATTCGCCGTCCAGCGCGCGTTTTCTGCCACACCCGCTCCGAACGCAACACTGAACCAAGTTCTGAGGGTATGACCACCCGCGTCATGGCCAATTGCCAAGCCTTTCCCCTTGTCTGACAATCCAGGGCTGCCGGAAGCCACAACGGGCGCGTCACGCCGTGTCGCCGGCACTGTCGGAAAAGCAGGCGCCCATGATGAAAGGCGTGTGCCTCAAAGTCGGCATCACTCGACCCAAGAAACCGAACTCGGGCGAGCGCAAAACTGCACGTGTACGGCTCTCCAACGGCCGCATGATTACGGCTTATATCCCCGGCGAAGGCCACAACATCCAGCAGCACAGTGTGGTGCTGGTTCGAGGAGGCCGCAGTCAGGATTGTCCTGGTGTGCGTTACCACTTGATTCGCGGCGCTCTAGATCTGGTACGTGAACCAGCCTTTTAAAACTGCTTTACGACAAGGTTACTGACAGACGAAGGGTGGTGTGTCACACCGTATGACAAGCCGGAGTAAGTACGGTACAAAGAAGCCGAAGACAGCCTCGGTGGGCTAGACGGATCAGACCAACGGTGGAACGAGAAATTAAAACATAGTCAAACAGCCCGATATGTCTTGTACAATATACCATTGTTATATCACAGATCTCACTTGGGAGATTCAAGCTCCTCTAGTTGCAACCAAAACCAGGTCATGAAAATCGTCTCGTTAATATATAAGAGTGCGCAGAGAAGAATAGGGGCATTGGCCATAGGTCACTGGCGAAAAGTTTAGAGAAAACTTCCAAGAAATCGGATTTGCAATCCCATAGTGCGCCAGTATGCGAGCTCGTTTGTTCCAGTAGGGAAGCTCCGTTCTGTTCAAAGAGTGTTGTGCCAAGTGCCTAACAAGAAAACAGTGTTCAATCGTCGTATCAAAAACCGTGCAACCCGCCTAGTCGGAAGACGTTTTTCTGTTCTTTTCTCTATTGCCTATTCCCTTGGGCTTTCCCAATTAGCCTCGTCTCCCATCGACGAATCTAGCTCTGCTTCTCCCAGCCGTCTGGCTTTAGCATGTGGTTCAACTCGAAGAATCTCGACGTGCCTGTGTGCCCAGTTAGTGAATTGTCTCATCGTGAAAACGAAATAAGGGTCAGGGAATCCCTGGTAGAGATGTCAACATACAAGAGAAACCCTTCCAATCAAAGTTTTTGCTCGGGTCGCAGTGGCAATGAATATCTTGGCGCGTCTTTTCACTGGTTGGGCAGTGGGTAAATGGTACGTGATAGTACGCAATATCATCGAAAAAGTGGAGCTCTTCTTTCTTGAGCATCAGAGCAGCGGCAATCGAGTGGACGGGTGCATCACCCCAGCGCTCGTAGAAGAAACCGCCATCCTGGTCAAGCGACTCGAAGAAGTCGGTGTACGGCTTGGAGCGAAGCCAGTTCAGGTTACCGACCTCGAAGTTGGACCACTAAACTGTGTTAACCGTTGTTCATAGCCAGGCAGCAGTCGAGCAACAGAACCGGAACCTACAAAGTGGCATTTGTTGTACGTCTCGCCATTATCGTCGCTGAGGAACTCCAGGGAGTTGCCCTCAACAATATGCTCCGGATGCGCCTTCATGAATTTCTTCGTGCTTTCCCAAAGGGTCGGGATCGTCTCGGCGTACTCGTACAGGCTCAGGACGAAGGAGTACTTCTTCTTGTTCTCGTGCATGTAGCGGAAGGGGTCGTAGTGGATGTCGCAGAAGTACTCGACGCTGGGCTCAACACGCCAGTAGTATTCGTAGTTGAGCATCAGCTCCTGCTGGAAGAAGAAGCCCGACTCAAATCGGCACATGTGGCGGTAGCTGACCGAGTCACCATAGATGATCTTCTGGCGGCCCATCTCTTCGCGGACCTTCTGTGCCCTGTCCTGGTCGATGTGGTCTGGGAAGGACCAGTGCTCTTTGGGAATCAAGCCGTAGTGAGTCTTGCCAGAAATGAGAGAAGAGGTGACAGCCTTGAAGGTGTCGTCAAAAGGCTTATCGTTGAGGAACACCCAGTCGTAGTTATACCGCCGGTTGAATCGGTCCTCTACCTGGCGGATGGACCGAGCCACCTCCCAGACGTCGCCGTTGCGCGCAAGCGTGACGAACGTGGCATTCATACGCGGGCCTGGTGCAATCTGGTTCAATTCGTAGAATCCAGGGTCGTTTGGCGACATGGCCATTGGCGCATCGTCAGCCACCTGGTTCGTAGAGCTGCCGCCGGCATTCTTGCCAGACGTCTTGTCGCTAGCTACGGCCGTGCTGGCAATATCAGGAGTGGCTGGCGCAACATTGCCGTCCGTCTTCGTATCAGATTCAGAAGTACTGGTGCTCGAGGAGACAGGCTTGCCGCCAAGGATTTCTTGTGCCCGCAAGGCACCCGTCTCGGAAGAGTTGGAAACGATGTAGAAGATGGCAATAATCTAAAAGGGTGATCGGTTAGAACTATGCCAGCTTGTCGTGCTATGAGCTGGGGGCTGAAAGGCCGGGCCGGCTGTAAGGAAGGCTCAGCCCGTCCGGACCCTTTAGAACCAGCAAGGCGTAGAAACAGTGACGTACAAAGAAAGCGATCACAATGTATCGCACATATCGAGCGTTACCTGCCATGGCTGTGGCAAGCGAAAGGCGACCCGAAGGACGCTCGAATTAGGGCGTATGAGTAAGGAGTGACGGTGAATGGAAGGGAATGAAAGGAGGGAAGAGAAGAGAAGGATACGGCTCAGACAAATACTAAAGTCGTTCGAGATGAAGAGGGAAAGAAAAAATAAGGGAGATCGACGAAGAGTAAAGGTGTGGGGACTGATGGTATTCATTTACAAGAGAAAAGAGAGACCTAGCCCCAACACCCCTGACTCAAAACCTCTGTATTGCCCAATGGAGCACATGTATCTTACAAGTACGAGTATGTAGACGCGTCAGACGCAATCAGGTGGGTCGCAATCACGTGAACAACTCCAGCGGGATTTCGAGCTCCGCCAATCCGCCAATTCCACGGGTTAAGACACGTTCCGTCATATTCTGCCGTACGAGTATTCCATTTTGTAAGATACGTATCTTTCATCGTACCATATTTCGCCTCGGGATGCAACACGTTCGTTGTCATGCTCTACGATCGGTCGAACGCGTTTCAGCCATACGCGTTATCAGAGAATGCAATGCAATACGTTAAAGTTCCCTTGCTAGGGAGGCCAACCAACCCCTTTTAACAGGGGCAACTCGTATAGGTGTTTGTCTCGTATTTCGCTAGCGCTTTTGGCCCTAAATAGCTGACGTATCTTACTCCGTCGTATTCCGTAACCAAAAATGATGGAACGACACTGCAAGCTATCTTACCAAAGTTACGGGAAATGAGCGTTGCTATCTTGGTCGGAAAGACTTGTGATACTCCGTAGTTCCCGCTCAGTTCTCATAATCACGTGCTCTATTTTTCTCGAACACGTTAGAAACGACGCAACTGGCAATTGTCCGGCCCTGAGTGCAACTGCCAAGAGATCCAAGTCTGTATTTTGGGACTGCCGAACCAGATCAGCCAGCGGGGCCAGCCTTAAATAGCACCCTTCGAAGGGCCGTAAAAGAATGTGACATTGCCCTTGTCATACCTCCCTCTTTCTTTTTGGTCAAGAAAGCAAGGGGTTGAAGACAGGAGAGGGGGGAGGGATAGAGAGGATGAAAAAAGGTCGCCTAACACAATCAAATCTTAGATCTACGAGGCGTTTTGGGCGGCCAGTGTATGGATTAATAAGTACACCGTATGGACAAAAAGCAGCCAATACAAAGGACCGAGGCCATCCCCCTGATTAGCCTCTTTCCAACGCCCTTCGAGGCATACTATCACCACCCCCACAGCTCCAAAATGCGGACCCTGTAGCTGCCTGGTTGGGCGGCTGGTAGATCAAGAAGATCAGTCAATTTAACGACCAGCATAACACACATTATTTTACTACTTAATTGAGTCTTCCGCCCCACCCTGCAAGTAATATGTAAATACGAAGGCGAGCACTCCTTGCTACCTCATTCCAAGCCTATATGGGAGTATAAGAGCAACAACTGTACACATTTTGTTATGTTGTTGTTTATTCCGCTATTATCTAGTCTATATACATAAAACCTAGACAACGAAGTCAATACTGCCTATACCGGCCTGATGTAAGCTATAATAGAATCCTCTGGGGAAAAAACTATTTAGCGAAAGTGAAAAACACATCTTGTCATACGCCGTTTGAAAAAAAACTTACTAGCTTAGAAGCCGTGGTTTAGAATGCATCACAGGGGACACGAATACCTTACAAGGAAGGAGCAATATAAAGTTAATATGACTTGTAAAAGGTCTTCTGACTGCTCGACCTTATATTACACATTTCCCACGCTCCCCTGTTTTAACATCTTCCTCGTAACTATTCACTTAGTACTTCCCCATCGATTCATAAGTAACACCCCTCTTCCCATCAAATACGATACTGGCCCCAAAAGTTAATACTAAAGACATCCGATAACATGGACAAAAGCCTCAACAACTCTCGTAGTTTAAGGAACAAAGTATTTGAGGATTAAACAAACAGAAGAGCATCTGTAAATCCACTCTTCTATTTATATAGCTACATTGTCCATTATACCAGTAGATTAGTATGGCACTTCCCCCCTACGAGTGGATTCAACTATAGAATATGATACACCGGCTTTCAGACTATAATATATTATCCGCAACCGAAATTAAGCATAAATTCTTTGATTGTAGTATCCTTAGACCACGCTAAACACAATTTAGAGGACAAATTCCACCACGTAACAAAAGCGAACAGGTTAGTTGGTGGGCGAGGCAGGAAGGAGATGACTAGAAAAAGGGCTTGGCAGAGTGTTAGACCACATAGCGGCCGAACTGAAAGTCATCAAAACTTGTACCATTATTGTAGCGGGAGCTAAGAGATTATTATTCCTATCGGTAGCATGAACACGGAGGGAGATGCAATCACAGGCTACACGGAGAATTTCTAAATCTACACATGGCCATCACTCAACGTTAGAAACACTTGATCTTAGTAAGAAAATCAGATCAGTTAGACACCTATACAAACCGGTACCACTTTCAAAACATGTTTGTATGTGCGTATAAAATCGAAACCTGGACTTTCACAAGAGCCTATAAAACCTGACGCCCATTGGTATAAATTTTCGCTGCTTGGTACTAGGGGGAACAAAGTAATTGCATCGCTTGCTAGGTCGAGTAAGTGATAGAATCACTTTGGTTTAAAGTAGTGACTTGATGTTGTGATGAGTGGGTAGAGGACGAAGGCCACTCCGCCACGCTTTCGCCAGCATACGATCAACCGCATTGACAAGAAGCGAAAGGCCTCCCTCAACATGTCTGATCAGACTACAAGTGCCAATTGATTACTGGCCAACCCTACTATGATCACGGCGACTGTTCATCGCCATCGAGGCTGAATGCTTGGCAGCCAATCCACAACGGCCGTGTCCCATGTGCCGTCATGCGGCAAGTCATGCGGCAATATTGTCAAGCCTGACGGGGCGAGGACTCGTCGACGTCGTGCTGAAATATCAGCTGCGTTTACACAATCTCAACCGTGACTGATTGCAGATCACCTGCTCGCGTCATCGATCAATCAGGCACCACAACAGTCGTCAACGTCATACTTTCCATACCGTCACAAAACGTGCGACACGGTTATGTACTCAGTGAATAGCAAGTCAGCGTATATATATAGCCTGCTATCCATTCGCATACACCTTACATTCAAAAGTATAAACGGCATTGCATGCCAGAGTTACATGTAAAGCTTGTGCAAGGCAGCTATATGTTACGCATGCGTTTGATCCTCTTTCAAAGGGCATACACAACACCCCAACGAGATGTTATTTCGTTGTATCATTATAGACATAATGTTACGACCTCACATACTTATGAGATAAAGCGATTATGTACAGACCGTCTTATACCCACACAAATTCGCGTGCGCAGGTATTGCTTTACGTCACTTTTGGAAGACAATATCGCAATGCAGAAGCAGCTCACCCCACGCTATAGCAAACAGTGTCGAACGAACTGCTTAGTGGGCAGTCCTGGCAGTTCAGATATATGGACTCGCGCAACCTTTAGTGGATGAAGTCCAACAAAGCGTAACGTCTTGGGGAAGTGTCCCGTGACCGTTGCCTTCCCCACTTACCGATTTGGGTGTCGAAAAGTCCTACGGTGGTAGGACAGACGTCTCAAAATACAGGGAGTGGCAGACTTTGGGGGTTTTCAGGCAACTGCCATGGACGGGTAAAAAATCCTTGTAAAGAGGATAGAGGTAAGAACCTATTAATACGTGTTTGAAGCCCGTTTCATGCTATCTCTCTGAGGATACGGCAATCACCTCCTCGGAATGATTTCAATGACGCTCAACGCCGCCTGTCTAGTGAAGAACGGTGCAGAAATACAGGCGGAACGTCCGAACACACGGACCACCTCCGCACTGCCATAGCCCCTCTCCTTTCTCCCCTCCTTCCATTTTTTCCCTTGCGGTTCCGTGTTTATATTTTGGCTCTCTGTTCGCCAACAACATCTGAGTGTCGAAACGGCGACAGAATCCGTCCTGGCCTTGAACATCCGCAGACCGCTCTCGCCAATACCGTTAGCCCACTTCACCTTTCGGAGACAGCGGCCCAACCAGGCTCAGGACAGCCGTTCCTGAAGCTCCAACGTCGTCCTATCCAGCATTTCACCCTCTGACCCTGGCGGATGAACCTGCTGGCGGTCTCTCTGCATACCCGCCTCTCAGTCTCCCCTTTCACAGAATGCCCTTATGACAAGGCTCTGATAGAATAGCGTACGGCACGAGTGTCATTTGAGCGACGAAACGCCGCCATCTCGCCCTGAATACTCTCCGCCTGGTTCCTACCCACAATTAACGCCCACCATCCGCATCACTTTGTTTTGGACACCGCCGTATCTCCTCCCATTTTCATTATAATTCACATTGCATATTATCCCTCCACCGCCGTCTGCCTACTCCTCCTCGCACCGGGAAGGACAACTTATCAATCCCCGGCTACTGGCTTATTTCGTCACGCGCCACTACGAAACCGGGAACCGTCACAATTCTCGCCTATCTCGGCTACCCAAACAAAGCCCTTTTTAGCAGTTGCCGCGCGTAAAGTCGCGCGGCCCCGAATCAGCAACCATGAACGAAGACGACCGGATCATGGATATCTACAAGAAGATCGAGCGGGAGAAAGTGCTGATCCAGGCGGCAAGCATGATGCGCCTGCAAACCAACAATGATGCCGTCCGATCAAAGCTCGACTCCCAGATGCGCGAGGGCCGGCGCAACTTGGAGTTCTTTGAGGAGAAGTTAAATGAATTCCAAATGCGACGCCTCGGCCAGGGCATGGAAAACGTGAGCCTTGGCAGCGGCAGTGGCTCTGCAAGCGGCTCATTGCGACCCCTCAGCACCGACATGCGCCCGGACAATGAAGGTCCCCCGGCCCCGCCGCCCAAGGACGCCTCGTTATGGGGAGACAACTCAACACTGGCTTCCACCAACCAGCCTGGACAGCAGAGCGAATTACGATCTCCGAGCTTCTCTGTGTCTCCCGCGAACCTTCCTATGCCCAAGGCGCGGCCCAACTTCACGAAGCTTGGTGAGGCTGCTTCCTGCTTCCTGTTTTCTATTTCCCTTTCCTTGTTTTTTCTGCTGTCTGCCCTTACCTGCTACGTCGTTGGTTCTTTCAACTAACTTGTAATTGTTAGATCTGATCAAATACGATACGCCCTACCTTGGCCCGAGAATCCAGCACATGCTCTCGCAGATCCAGTTCAAACTTAATGTCGAAGAGCAGTACTTGAAAGGAATCGAGAAGATGGTCCAGCTTTACCAGATGGAAGGCGATAAGAAGAGCAAGGCCGATGCAGCGTCCAAAAAGGTCGAAAGCAAACAAAAGATCACCTTACTGAAGCAGGCGCTGAGACGATACGAAGAGCTGCACATCGATATCGACTCTGCAGACTCACCAGATGGTATGCAACTTCGTGACCATAGCACTGTATTGGGACATGCCACTGACCGAAACTAGATGACAGTGTCAACGTTGCCAACATGCGGAAGCCGCTTTCTGGCCAGTTGTCCATCCGGGTGATGTCCGTCAAGGATGTCGACCATGCGCCTACTGGCCGCTTTAGCCGTGGCCCCGAGTCCTTCATTGCTGTCAAGGTCGAAGACAACGTGGCCGCGCGAACGAGGCTGTCAAGAACGGACCGTTGGGAGAACGAGTTTCACAACATCGAAGTGGACAAGGCGAACGAGATCGAGCTCACCGTATACGACAAGCCCGGAGAGAACGCCATCCCGATCGGCCTGCTCTGGGTCCGCATATCCGATATCGCGGAGGAGATACGTAGGAAGAGGATCGAGGCCGAGATCAACTCCTCCGGCTGGGTGTCCGCAGACAAGATGTCCCGCGATAGCGGTCGGGCAGCGCCGCCCCAGTTTCCCACCACTCCGCAGACGCAGTTCAGCCCGCCACCAAACGCGCCGGGGGGCTTCTCACCAACGCAGCAGCAGTCGCCACAGACGCAAGTGACCGGCGGTGAGCTCCCCCAGCTGCCACAGCTGGCTCCCGAGCCAATTACCGGATGGTTCAACCTCGAGCCCACCGGGACGATTCAACTGAGCTTCAACTTTGTACGCCAGAACAAAGACCGCCGACCGCTCGACCTTGGCCTGGGCCGCAAAGGTGCCATTCGTCAAAAGAAGGAGGAGGTGCATGAGATGTACGGACACAAATTTGTCCAGCGCCAATTCTATAACATCATGCGGTGCGCCCTCTGTGGTGACTTCCTCAAGGGCGGCGCGGGGATGCAGTGCGAAGACTGCAAGTACACTTGTCATGTCAAATGCTATTCGAGTGTTGTCACCAAGTGTATCAGCAAGTCGAATGCCGAGACGGATCCGGACGAAGAGAAGATCAACCACCGCATCCCCCATCGTTTCCAGGCCTTTGGAAATTACACTGCCAACTGGTGTTGTCACTGTGGCTACTTGTTGCCGTTTGGCAAGAAGAGCTGTCGAAAATGTTCAGGTTTGTCCGCTCCCCGGTTTCCCCTGTATGGGACATGAACTGACGTTTTTGCAGAATGCGGTCTTACTGCACATGCTGGATGCGCCCATCTGGTGCCTGATTTTTGTGGTATGTCGATGGCTGTTGCCAACCAGATATTGGAGGGCATGCGGACGCAGAAGAACCGCCAGAAGGCCTTGTCCTTGAGCGACCGTACTATGCGTCCTATGAAGCCGGGTCAGGCCGGTCAGCAATCGCCATACATGTCGCCAGGTGGGAGCCCGAGCCTCTACGGTCCCGGGGCGGCATCTCCCGAAGCCACAGAAGCAGCCAAGGCGATGTACGCGAACCAGATGTCGCCCAAGCGTGTTGAACGGCCAGACCGCACGTCGAGCGCGTCCAGCTCGGCAGCAGCAGCAGCAGCAGCAACGATGGCAATGTCGGGATCTATGGCGTCTCCGGGGAGCTCGAAGGGTGGCTCGGGCGGATATGGAGATCCGTACGGGTCGCAATCGTCGCCTACCCAGCAGAGGAAGTACAACCCTGCGGACTATGCCAATATCGGTAGCCAATATCCTCCAAGCCAGGCGCAGGCGTCGCAGATGATGCCGCCTGCATCATCTGTGGCCTTGCAGCAGCAGCAGCAGATGCCACCGCAGCAGCAGCAACAGATGTACCAGCAGCAGCAGCCGGTATCGCTCCAGCAGGCACCGCTGATGACGGAAGCCAACATCAAGCCAATGCTTCCGGAACAGGGGGCGGCTGCGCCGTCGTCGGTGGTTGACGTCGTAACGGGAACGGCGCAGAAGAAGCCTCTCCCATTGGCAACAGATCCAGGCACGGGCCAGCGCATCGGGCTCGACAACTTTAACTTCCTTGCCGTGCTGGGCAAAGGCAACTTTGGCAAGGTGATGCTGGCGGAGACGAAGCGAACGCAGAAGCTGTATGCGATCAAGGTGCTCAAGAAGGAGTTCATTATCGAAAACGACGAGGTTGAGAGCATCCGGTCGGAGAAGCGGGTGTTTCTCGTTGCGAATCGCGAGCGGCACCCATTTCTGACGAATCTGCATGCGTGCTTCCAGACGGAGACGCGTGTTTACTTTGTGATGGAGTACATTAGAGGTGGCGATCTGATGCTGCACATCCAGCGCGGACAGTTTGGCACGCGTCGGGCGCAGTTCTATGCCAGCGAGGTGTGCCTAGCGCTCAAGTACTTCCACGAGAACGGTGTGATCTACCGTGATCTGAAGCTCGACAACATTCTCCTGAACATCGATGGTCACATCAAGATTGCCGACTACGGTCTCTGCAAGGAGGACATGTGGTATGGGTCGACGACGGGGACATTCTGTGGCACGCCCGAGTTCATGGCGCCCGAGGTAGGTTTTGACGGTAGTGCATAAGTGTTGCAGGAGATGCTAACACGGTCGACAGATTCTGCTGGACAAGAAGTACGGTCGGGCAGTCGACTGGTGGGCATTTGGAGTGCTGATCTACCAGATGCTGCTGCAGCAGTCGCCGTTCCGTGGCGAGGACGAGGATGAGATCTATGATGCGATTCTCGGAGACGAGCCACTGTATCCGATTCACATGCCTAGGGACTCGGTGTCGATTCTGCAGAAGCTGCTCACGCGGGATCCGGACCAGCGTCTGGGCAGCGGACCGACAGATGCGCAAGAGGTGATGTCGCAGCCGTTCTTCCGCAACATCAACTGGGACGACATTTACCACAAGCGGGTGCAGCCGCCGTTCCTGCCGACGATCAAGAGCGAGACGGACACGAGCAACTTCGACTCTGAGTTTACGAGCGTCACACCGGTGCTCACGCCAGTGCAGTCAGGTAAGCAGCTTCGCGTTGAGATGGTTCCGTCGGCTGGACAGGCAGCTAATATGTGCCGTGCCGCCACACAGTTCTGTCGCAAGCGATGCAGGAAGAGTTCCGCGGCTTCTCATATACGGCAGACTTTGTATGAGGCAGCCCGGACGAACTGGTGCAAGGCAGCGGTCGAGGAAGAAGAGCAGACCAGTTCTGAGGGGTGTCTGTTGGCAACGTGTCTGATTCAACAGATTTTGTTTTCTTTTTTCCTTTTTTCTTTTTTCCTCTTTCTTTTTTCTTTTTTTTATTCCGATATATTTCAGGGTTTCTGCAAGCAGCCCACGTCTTTCGCTTCATTAATTTTTTACATCCTTCTGACCGAGTGTGCTTGAGCCCAGGCTTTTTTCAAGGACAGATCGATATGGGGTATATGATAGATGACAGCAAGGGATTAATAGCAAATCAGGTTATCTTTGTGGGCGAGTCTCTTTCTATCTTTTTGTATGGCGCTCCCTCTATTTGTATATATGCAATATCGACTTTCCGTCCGCCCTCGGCGGCTCCAGCATTTTCGTACAGATTCTCGCACCCAACAGATACACACGTCTGTCTAGGACAAGCGCCAGACCAGCAGGGCAACGAGGCCAACGAAGCTGGCGCCAGCAGCGGCGCTCTGGGCGACGATGAGCGAGACATCTCGCTGGCGCAGGTAGACGGTCCGTTCGCTGCACCGGTCGGCGACCCAGGCCTCCCAGCGGGCCAGGTTAACGACCTGGGCGGCCGCCTGCTTGACGTGTTCCCACGAGCGCAGGCAGACGGTCAGGGAGAAGGGGGGAAGCTGGGGCAGGTGGAAGCGGTGGAAGATGAGGCGAAGGTGAGCGAGGCTGTAGAAGGGCGAGTCATCACGTGACTGAGCACGTGGGAGTTCAAAAGTGGCGGGAGAAGCGACGGGAGACTCGAGGGGGGTAGAAGTGGGAACTGGCAGGAGCAGGGGGGTAGCCGAGCGTTGGTGGACGTCTTGGAGGACGCCGGCGAGAGATTTCTGGACGTCAGCAAGCTGATCGCGGACGTCGTCGAGGACGCCGGACTCGGCCTCGGCGATGCCCCGCATGAGGCGGCTGCGGCGCCAAGGTTCAGCGAAGAACTGGAGGACGATGAAAAGGACGACGTTGACGGCCATGAGGCCCCAAGTGCCCCAGGTGCTCTGGCGGCGGATGCGGTCGCTCCAGACCTGTTCCTCGTGGTAGCGCTTGAGGATGCCGGCAGTGACAGCAGCGCTGAGACGAGACTCGGCGGCCTCAGCCTCTTGAAGGCGTTCGACCGCGCGTCCAGCAGCAGCCTCGAGCTCATGGTCGAGGCGGTAGAGGCCGGTGAAGCGCTCGAGGTCGCCGGGCGCCCAGGTGTCCTTGCGGGCGAGCAACGTGGTGACCTCGCGCTGGGTGCTGGCCCGCCGCTCGTTGACGGCCTGGTACTCACGACGGGCCACATGCAGGCCGTCTTGGGCCGCTGCCAGTTCGCCCTCGAGCTCGGCGTTGCGTGCCTTGATCTGCTCAATGGCCGAGTAGCCAGTCAGGTCGTTGAGCGTCTGCGACGCCACCAGCACGCGGCCCTGCAGCTCGTCCATCACCCGGCTGAACTGTGCACCCAGTCGGGACCGCTGCGACTCGGCCGCCGACGGCAGCTCGGCGTCCATGCTGGAGGAAGCGGCTTCTCTGTTGCCTGCTGGTGGGGAAGCTGCTTCTCGGTCGCCTGTTGGTGGTTCTGGTTTTGCTTCTGGTTTGCTCTCGACGGCCTCGACGGCCTCGACGGCCTCGACGGCCGCAACTGGCGGCATCGCAAACGACGGCAGAGCAAACGGCAACGGCGGATACTGTGGCTGCTTCGTCTTGCTGTCTTCGCCCGGAAGCTGTGGTGGCAGAGAACTGTACAGTCGATGCTTGCGGCCCCGTGGCCCCGCACAGTCGGGACATGGCCGTCTGGCCCACGGCGTCGACACCGTCCCAAAAGCCTGCCACCGATACACCGCTCCACAGCCTGTCTTCGCTGTCGTCCCCGTCGCCAGGCTCGTCCCCCCCGATAGCAGTGGCCGTCGTCTTGGCCGTGTCACAGCAGCCATGGCCGTCATCCAGCTGCGTGATGCCGTGCCCGATGCCCCGGCTCCCCACCAGGCGGCCGCTGGTCCGGCCATGTTCGCTCCAGAGGGTCTCTTTGCTCGCTCGCTTGGATGGATCACTGCGCCCCTTCTCGGGCTTCCTTCTCTGGCTGCTGCCTCGCTGAGTCGGTCGTGCGCTCAGATCCCCACCCCGGCTCGGAAGCGGCGCGTCCAGCTTTCAATTCCGTGCTGCCCAGTCGCTGCAGCGTCGCTTTGTCGTCTTGCCGTGGCCACCTCCAAAATAGCACGCAAGGTCCCCTGAATAGCCGGTAGTGCCGCCACTCTTGCTCGGCTTTCTCGAGAGCTGCAACTTGTCGGCAAAAACCGCCTAGCAGCCCACTTTATGGTTATTCTGCCGCCTAGCAGCTCACACCGCCTTTCCAAAGCAGGAACCCGTGCCTGCAGCCGCCATTCTCGTTTGTTACATATATTGTTTATTGGGAACACACATACACATTCCTCCGTGTACTTTTGGGTATCGCGTGTTGGCCTGCCATTCTAACCTCCCGGCAGTTCACTTTGGCTCGTTGTGCAGAGTCCCGCAACGACTGGTCTGGCACGTCGCTGCTCCGCCTGTTCCTATCCGTTCGCTGGCCGTTGGCTCAGCTCGCCGGATCGACTTTGGTGTATCCGTCCCTTTTTGTCCTCCGTCTCTATTTGACGTTGGACAGGATCATCTGGTCGCGCGCCGACGCCCTCTTGTCGCCCTTGGCCTTGCTATGTTTCCGCCGGTTCTCGTCCTTGCGCTTGATCGACTGCAGCATCTCCCGGTTGATGTCCTGCGCCTTCTTGACCACCTTGGGCAGGTGGCGATGCCGCAGGATCCGCCGCACCTCCGGCATGTGCTGGTACCGCTCCTTGATCGTCGCGTTGTACTCCAGCTTCGTCTTCTCGGCCGCCGACTTGATACCCAGCCGCTGCGACGCGTTGGCCCGCCAGAGCCGCACGTTGCCCTCGTCCGAGCCCGTCAGGATGTAGTTGGAGTCCGGCGACCAGGCCACCGCCTGCACCCGGCCCTGTCGCTTCGTGTGGTAAATGTCGCGGCTCGTGCCCTGGTCCGTCTTGAAGAGCCGGATCGTGCGGTCCCAGGACCCGCTGACGAGTTCCGTGCCCGTCGGGTTGAAGTCCAGCGACAGCACCGCCCCCGTGTGGCCCTTTTGGATGTTGCGCGAACGCCGCATGTTGCGCATGTCAAACTGGGAAGGTCAGGGGTTGCGAGGAAAAGGAAAGAGGAAAAGGGAAAAGGGAAAAGGGAAAAGGGAAAAGGGAAAAGGGAAAAGGGAAAAAAAGAACCAAACCCACGTGGTAGATGTTGTAGTCTTCGCTGCCCACGGCAAAATTCATCGCCTCCTGCGGGTTCCACGCCAGATCGTTGCACGCAAAGTTCAGCACCGTCTTGTGCACCGGCATCGATGTCCGCAGGTCGAAGAACACCAGGCTGCGGTCGCTGCCGCAGGTCCCCAGTATGCTGGTCTCCACCTGGTTCAGCCGGATGGCCGTGATCGTGTCGACCGACTTGGGCCACTGCAGCGTCTCCGTCACCGTCGGTGTGGGCCGGGACACGTCGTACACAAAGATCCGCGACGACCCCGACACCACCGCCGTCGGCGTCGTCCGGTGGCTCGAGACCGACGTAAAGGCACAGTCGCCGAGACCCGACGTCACAGCGCCCGTTGCCGTGTCCATGACAGAAATGTTCCGGTCGGTACCGCACTACAACACGGTGAGCATCTGGTCAGCAAGAGCCTATTGCACAAGCCATCACCCAGGAGGAGCAGCGTACGGAAACGAGGTACCGGCCGCTCTGATTCTTGATCCAGGAGATGCCCTTGACCATTCCCTACCACGTCTGTCAGCGAACCGCATGCACCCACGCGACAGCATTACACGAATGGGCCCTACCTCGTGTGCCTTTGCCCGCTGTGTCTCGGCCCGTGTCGACAGGTCCCAGACCTTGACAATGCCGTCTGCACTTGCTGATGCAAGTCGGTCCGTCGTCTCCACGTCCTTGGCCAGACAGTACACGCCGTCCTGGTGGCCGGCTCCCAGCTGCGCGATGAACGGTGCCGCAAACATGCGGTCCATCTTGGCCGCCGTCAGGGCTCGTGTGTATTCCCGCGCCTGCTCGAACGGGTGTAGGGCTGGGTCATGGTTCCGCTGTTGGTGCTGCGATGCCGCAGGCGCTCGATTCAAAACCTTGACTTTCTGTCACTCGGTTAGACCCAAGACCGCTCTGAAGGCGCAAAGTCTCGCCGTTCAGTATCACTTCCACCTACCATGCTTGCTGCGCTGTTGTCGGGCAGGTCGTTGCCTTTGCTGGAACATACAGAAACTGAAGCATAAAAAACACGGCAGAAAAATTGTTATCGTCTTTTTTTTGAGCAATCAATAGTGGGGCCAGGCTACATGGGTGGGGTCACGTGTCAATCGTTAGTAATGACAGTGCAGTTACATAGAGCCTCGGTATCGAATCGCCGAGGGCTCTGACAGCCATCCAGTCAAAGCTCAAGTTACATGATAGCAGCTCGAGTAAGCTTGTCTGTGTCCCCCGCAAAACACTAACCAAGGCTTATCCGTTTTTCCCGTATAAGCCCGATGGCCACCAATCACTTGTCATCTCTCTGCGGGATCGACATTCTACTTTATCGAAATGCGACAGCGCACATCCTTTCCGGCGTCTGATGCGGTCTTTTCTCACCAAAGCTCGAAATACCTCAAGTTTGACAAGGTGCTAACGGCGTCTCCGATCCCTCCATCGGCCGGGAATGCTACCCTGAATATGTCTCAGCTGGGAGGCTGCACGGAAAAAAAAGAATTCCTTGCTCATCACTCGCCACTTTGGGCCACATCCCATGTGGGGGGCGAGAAGAAAGAACCAACGCTGTTGGACAGACGGTGTGAACGGACAAATGACACTGGCCAGTTCCGGTCTTGGAACCAGATAAGGGTGCCGGGGAAATGCCCATTCAACAGCAGCAGACAGGGTACCCGCTGTCGATCGTGACGCAGCTCCCAATTGAGGCTGCCAGCACCGACAGAACGTTATATAGGACGGTGCTGGATCCAGCACAAGGCGCATCTGGGACTTGGGTTTGGAGTTGGCTTCTTCAATAGAAACAGAAGCTGCCAGTGCTGCCCTTCCATTCACGCCTGTTGGGATACACGCCTGTTGCCAAAACAGACGCGGACCTTCAGGAGGCCCGCACTCGAACCTCCCTAAGACGAGCGGTCCTCTCGAAAGCCAGGTCAACAATGGCCTTTCGGCGCTTCGTCAAGAAGCTGGCTGTCGAAGCCGAGCCGGGCCTGACCACGGCCCAGCTGATGGTACGCTCTCGTCGTTCTGCTATGCCAGACAACCGGACACAGGACTGACACGCATAGCTCACGAACAAAGACCTGAAGCCAGTCGAGCCAGAGCGGCGCCAATGGGGCTCCTGGAACTTTGTCGCGTTCTGGATCAGCGACGCCTTCAACATCAACACCTGGATGATATCGTCGTCCATGGTCGTCTCAGGCCTTTCGTGGTGGCAGTCGTGGATCTGCGTCTGGGTCGGCTACCTCATCGCCGGCGCCTTTGTCTGCGTGACCGGTCGCATTGGTGCCACCTACCACATTGGCTTCCCTGTCGTCAACCGGGCGTCCTTTGGCATCTGGGGCAGTCTCTGGCCGGTGTTCAACCGTGCGGCCATGGGTATGTTCTCGTACACTTCTACACTTTCTTCTGTCCTTCTGACTTGGAACAGCCTGCATCTGGTATGGTGTGCAGTCATATATCGGCGGTAAATGTGTCTACCTGATGATTCGAGCTATCTGGAAGAGCTGGGTATGTGTCTTCGACTCTCAATCTATTTCCTTGCACCGACTGACTCTTTTCTTCCTGGCAGGACCGTAACACCATTCCCAACACCTTCTCCGTGGACTCGGGCACCACTACTGCAGACTATGCCTCCTTTTTTATCTTCTGGCTGGCCTCATTGCCGGCCATCTGGTTCCCCGTCCACAAGATCCGCCATCTGTTCACCGTCAAGGCCATCTTTGTGCCGTGTGCCGGCATCTCCTTTTTTATCTGGGCCCTCGTCCGGGCTGGTGGTGCCGGCCCCGTCATCCACCAGAAGAACACCCTCTCGGGCTCCAAGCTCGGCTGGACCATGATCACCGGCATCATGAACTGCATCGCCAACTTTGCCACCCTCATCGTCAACGACCCTGACTTTGCCCGCTTTGCCAGGAGACCGCGCGATGCCTTCCTCCCGCAGCTTCTGACCATCCCCTTCAGCTTTGCGCTCACCAGCTTCATCGGCATCTTTGTCAGCTCCGCGTCTGTCGTCATATACGGCGGTGAGCCGATCTGGGACCCGCTCGATCTGCTCGAGAACTTTATCGACGACGGCCACTCCGGCCAGCGGTTCGGCGTCTTCATCATCGCCCTGGCCTTTGCCCTGGCCCAGCTGGGCACCAACATTGCCGCGAACTCCGTCTCGGCCGGAACGGACCTGACGGCTCTCATGCCGCGCTACATCAACATCCGCCGTGGTGGCTATATCTGCGCGCTCGTCGGCCTGGCCATGTGCCCCTACAACCTGCTCAAGTCGAGCAACCAGTTCACGACGTACCTGTCGGCCTACTCCGTCTTCTTGTCCTCCATCGCCGGCGTCATGGCGTCCGACTATTACGCCGTGCGTCGCGGCTATCTCGAGGTCCACGAGCTTTACAACGTTCGCAAGGACGGCCCGTACTTTCACACCGTCGGCATCCATTGGCGCGCATACGTGGCGTACATTTCCGGCATCCTGATCAACGTGGTTGGCTTCGCCGGCGCCATTGGCCGTAAAGTGCCTGCCGGCGCTACGTACATCTACCACCTCAACTTCTTCTGTGGCTTCCTGGTCGCCTTTGGTATCTACTGGCTGCTCTGCTACATCAAGCCGATTCCAGCTTGCAGCACAGACGGCCGGTGGATGGAGGTGGGCGATGCAGTCGACGAAGGATACAATGATCACTATGCTTCCGCTTATCTGGATGAGGAACACGGAAAGTCAGAAGACGACAAAGGGACTGCACGTAAGCACATCGTGCAGTTTTGATCGGAAAGACAAAGTCGGTAAGGTTATCAGAATTTGAACGTTGGAAGGAGAGGCATCACCTTGTCGTACATGATGATAGATACCCCAAAACAAGGATCCGAGACCGTGCCATCAAAGACTCGCCGCTTCGAGACAATTTTGACGTTGTAAATGGCAGCAATATTGACTGCTGTACTGCGTGTGGCTTAAATACAAGAGATTATTCAAGGATGTTCATAGCCCTTATCTGTATACTAATCGTCTGAGCTGTTAAAGCTTGCTTTCGTTCCCGAATTTGAGTAGTTTTCTGTTCTTTGGGGGAATCGCATCCGGATCTTGTCCAATCTGACTTTTCAGTCACCGCTGGCCAGTGGCTACACTTTCAGACGTGTAATGTCTCTCGCCTTACTACTTCAATCTTGTTAGCCGTCTAACGCTGTAACAGACTCGCTGCGCCCGGAAACCCGTTGTATCTTACCAAGCTGAGACTTGGCCGCGGCTGTTCCTTCCGTCTTGCCCTACGTATAACTATCTTACTTTGTATTTCTTCTAGTACCAGAATGATTCCAAAATGCATCACCTTCTTCCAACCCCAGCACTACGTATCGGAGTCAAACAGTGAATCGTAAGATTATTATCTGCACAAGCATCCTCTCTCCCTGATGGCGCTACTATTGATTTTCGGCATATTCTGAACATGGGGTATACAAAGAGCACAACATAAGATCCGGCGTCATCTTACAAAAAAGGTACGTAAAACGGACAGAAAAGTCACAAATAAAACAGATATCATAATACCATCCCATCAGCGCTCGTCGTCCGGATGGTAGCCATCGTTCCAGCCCGCGCCGTCTCGACCACCGTCGCGGCCAAACGAGCCACGCTGGGCAAACGGAGCACCACCGCTGCCACGACTGTCGCTGCTGCTTCCCGTCATGCTGTGCCGCCAATCATCGTCTGTCCTCGCTCCAAACGACGGAGGCCCTGGTCGCTGGTGCTGTCGTTGTTGACCAGTATCGCTGCTGCTTCGTCCATCTCGGCCGTTCGGAACAGCCGGGCCACGAGGCTTCCAGTTCTGCCCGGGATAGGGTCGCTGCGGCTGTGGCTCACCATTGTGACCGTACTCATCGTCATCCACAGCACGTCCCCTATCCTGTCCATTGTACATGCCGCCGGCTCGTGAGCCCCACGGCCCGCCTCCTCCGCCGGGAGGAGGAGCCATGGGATCGGCGTGCATCCAATTCTGACCGCCGTTGTTCCCAAAACCATAGCCGAAACCGAAGCCAGGGCTGTTGGGCGGTATTGGCCCCGTCATGAAGGGGCTTGCAGGAGGAACAGCATCGCTCCAGACGGGAACCCATGGCGCCTCGTTGGCACCAAATGGTACACCCATGCCCATGCCCATTCCCATGCCTCCTCCCATATTCATGCCTGGACCCATATTCATCCCCGGGCCCATATTCATGCCTGGGCCCATGTTCAGACCCGGGCCCATATTCATACCCGGGCCCATGTTCATGCCAGGGCCCATGTTGATGCCTGGGCCCATATTCATTCCCGGCCCCATATTCATACCTGGACCCATATTCATGCCCGGTCCCATATTTATGCCCATATTCATGCTCGGCGGAACGTTGGCGCTGCCGCCTCTACCGCGGCGAGGTGAGAATGGATTCGGTCCTGGCATATTCTGTTGTTGAGGCTGCGGTGGGCGGAAGAAAGGGCCCTTCCGCGGCGTTGGTGGTGGCTGCATTGCCGCCGCCTTCGAGAGCGGCGGCTCGGGCGGATGGACGGGCGATGGTGGTGATGGCGGATACACTCTCTGTGGCTCTGGGGAGAATTGGGATTCGCTGTCGTCCCAGTTCGATCTGCCGTCTTCGGTGCCGTGCATGTCTCTGTATCGGTCTGTCTCCTGACTGCCTCTCGAGCTGCCACTGCTCAGGTGTGATGGTGCGGGGGATGGCGTCGGTGGTGTCGGCGGAGTGGGTGGCGGCGAGTCTGACATCGATGATGGTGCCGAGTGCTGCGAAGAGACTACACCTCGAGCGGTGTCCATGCTTGCGTGTTTCTTCACCCTCCGGTGTCTGCCGGTGCTGTTGCCAACACTAGCTGCTGCTGAAGACACCGGGGAGTGGAAGATAATCTCGGTGCCACCGTCAGACCTGTCGCTGCCCTGGCTCTCATCTTCATGCCCGTTCAAGCCGTCGGCGCTGCTGATGTCATCGTCTTCCTCGCTGTCCGATCTCGACCTCCTATTGCCCCTCCTGGGCTGTCGGCGCCTACTGATCTCCAAGCTTCCACCTCCAGAGGCCACCACGGGGTAGCGCGGTGCTTTCTTAAGTTGTCTGTCGTCGTAGTCCTCGCTGTCCGAGGCGGGGCCGGCAGCCAATTGTTTTCTTGGCGGCATGGCGGCTCCACGAACCGGAGCTTCAGCTGGCCTGTCCTTGCTCTGACCGTGGAAAGCCCTGCGGTTGATCCCTCGAGCCTTGTCTTCTTCAAATGCCGGAGACTGTGTAGGCCTGTTGCCGTTATCTCTGTAGTACGACTGCTGCTGCTGCGCGAGATTAAACCCGACCGACTGGAAGAAGGGACCGGGTGGCCCTGGGTTGTATGTTGCCATGTCAGAGTAATCGCCATAGGTGCCCGATGTCTGATACGGCGACGATGAAGCAGGCGACGAGCCGTAGCTGTTTGCGGAAGGCCCAGGGCTGACAAAGAAGTTGTCGTCGGAATTGGGATACGGAGGTGGGAGATCGTCCTCTTCGAATCTTTCATTATGCCTTTGGAAGGGCCTGTTTTCCGTTTTAGACGCCTTGGGCGTTTCGGGAATATCGAGCTCGGTGTCGAAAAATCTGTCCGTGGCCTTCTTTTCATCCGCCGCCTTGTTGTGTACCATCTTGCCGGCCTCCTTATGGGCCTCCTCGTGAACATCTTTGAAGAAATCCATCTGGACCTCCTTCTGAACCTCGCCCTGGGCGTCCTCCGAAGAACCCTTAACTCGGTCTTTGGTAGCTTCTTTTGAGACCGGCACCTCCCCGCCTTTCTCATCAGTTTCCGGTTTCAGTGCTTCGGGGAATTCCTTCTGGATAGGGTTGCCGGCACTCTCAGCCTGGATGGGTTGGCCAACACTCTCAGCCTGGACGGCTCGAGACACACCAGCCTTGTTCTTGCCCTTCTTTTTCTTTTTTGATCCTGCAATTTGAGCGATGGGTGGAGCAACGACAGATGGCTCGGTGACAGATAGTGTGGCGACAGTTGGCGCGGTAAAGTCCCCAACTTCCACAATTACCGGTGCCACCTGTTCCGTTTCGTGGACGGCCTGGACACACGAGTGCTCTTCAGGTACATACACGGCCTCCTGCAGAAGCCAGCTGACAACTGTGGCAGGGAGCTGGACCAACGGGATCGGTTGCGAATTGGTGGGAGTCAGGTGGCTGCGGATGCAGTTGTATATCCAGTCTGCAGCATCCAATATTTCCGATGGCTGACCCTTCGCCCTGTCCTTCTGGGCTGTAGAAAAAAGCAGGGTGCCAGGGCCCGACGGCTCATCATCGTCACTTGCATCGTCGTCCAAGTCCTCGTCGATTTCTCGTACATAGGTGATAATGGCTTGGCAAAGCGTCTCAGCCGTGGTCTGGTAAATGGTTCGGCGCATCGTTGCGCCAGCACCAGTAACTGCGTGTCGAGAAGTGGCATCGCCGGGACTGCATGCAACGAAGATTAGAACTAGGGCACAAATACATGGGAAAGAGTGACAGAGTGAAGGGTTCACGGAAGCAGAATACGTACACTGCCTGCACAGTGGACAAGCGGATAGTGGTAGCAGCGAGAGCAAGCGTGTTCTTCATCCACTCCATCTCGGTCAGACGGTCGGCAGCATCGGAGCCAGGGAAGAGGGCAATGAGGCGGTCCAGCTTGCTGGTGCCCTTCTTGCTTCGCTTGCGGCTGTTACTCTCCCGCAGCTGGGACTGGAAAGAGGTCTGGACACGGTGGATGCGGCTCACGAGGGCATCGATGTGTGCCAAAAAGGTGTGCGAGAGACATGTTCGCTGGTCCTGCAGCTGGAGAGCTAAGCTGAGGTCGGCAAGCGCTAGGTTGAGGTTGGTGAACGCTTGGGCGATGCGGTTGATCTGCTGTTCAAAGCTGCGGATCTCGGATGCAAGGAGAAACAGGTCCTGGGACAGCTGAATGCCGAGGGCGGCTGCGTCCTCAACGCTGGTCGCGACCGGGTCCATTGTCGAGAGAGGGGCGGTCAAGCTGGGATTTCCGGCTGGGTCGATGCCCAGCTCTGAGGTGGGCTGAGAGACGGAGAAGAGACGTGAAAACATTTGTAGTGGAGAAGAAAATGCCCATCCTGATTTTGATCAGGATCGATGGCCTTTTTCGTTGTTAAACGGGATAAAAGGAACAGAACAGCAAACGCATCGATCGGTGCTGCATGCGAGAGGGAAAGCGTCCCACAGATAGTTGCAGTGGAGCCAACCCCGGCTGATTTCTATTTCTTTTTGTGCCCCGTCAACGCCCATGCAACCCCCCATGTCGTGTCGTTTTGTTCACTCTGTTCTTGCAAGCACTCTTCACGAGCAGAGGACAACTAACAGGATGGGAGACGGCGGGGCCCGAAACAGGATGTTGGTTCTAGGCTGCGCTCGTTTACCAGCGATTCGTGACAGTCCAGCCGAAGGCCATAACGTGGCGGGAGGCAGAGAAGGCAGAACTGCACCTGTCCAATAGACAGACGACGATACATTGGTTGTTTGCATAGCGTATTGTTTGCATTTGGGCGTAATGGTGTGACGTGCGAGAGTGCATGTGGGATGGGCATCGATGCATACGACGTAGGGTTGCAGCCAGCAATCACGAAACACTTGATAGGATAGGGGTGAGGGGGTCTTGCTTCAGGCAGGAGGGGCTCTTTCCTTACTGGGCTTTCATGGCCCTGTGTCCAATCATCGACGTGCACAGAAGGTGCGGTCCAAGGTGACCTGGCTCTACATCGTATGCAGTAATACGCGGGTAGCACTCTAATACGCAGAGAGACCGCTAAAATTGGAATTCCTCGTGCTCGACGTTCTAGCCGTTTCAGCGAGAGCCACCCACATGGCTTGACCAATCATGTCAGGCCAACCGTAGCAGTCGCCGAGTCTGGTCTCGGCTTCCAGTGCTGATAAGATCCTTGCGTTGCAGATGGCAGCCATGACTTCGAGCCAACGGGCAGTCGGTTGTGCTATGGAATTTTGCTCATCAAACGTCCATGTTTCTGTTCGTGAGGCTGTTGATGGTGGCCGTGGATCTAGGCACCGGGGCTGAAAGACAGAGACTAGTCTTCTTATGACAACGAGAAGTTGAAGGTGCGTTTTGGGCGGCGTAAGCGGAAAGCATCGATCAGAAAAGACCTTGAGATCTTGTATCCGTATACGTTTGATCTCGCCTATGTCGTTTGCTCCATAGACAAGACGATCTTGGATCGCAGGACCCATTCGATGTCACCCAATTCTGGCGAAAGGCCTGGGCAACCCAGAACTTGGCTTGCTCGACGTGGACTGATCGGTACAACATATGAGCTACTGGACTGGAAGCTGTGATGCTTCCGCTCGTACCGGTGATTTTTATGTCGCATTACAATGCGAGATTTAAACATTTACATACAGTGACGGGCAATCAAATCGAGGGAACGACCATGTGATGGTAATGAAGATCCAGTTTATATCAGATGGATACAGTTGACAATTTATCAGGACATGCCCAACACAGTCCATAGAAGGGCCAGAAATGCAGAACCATTGGTCTTGTTTGTACTTCCAATCCTGCTCGGCACCCCGGAACGCCAGTATAATGAATCTGCAGTACAAGGTGAAGAAAACGAGAAAACGACAGACAAACAGGAAGCAGAAGAAGTGGCAGGCGCGCGGATGTGAACATTTGGGCTGAGAGCCCGACAGAGAGACCGGCCCGACGACAGAACAAGTTACTTTTTCATCCCTCGTCCGATCAGATGTCCAGCGCCTTCTTTGCCGCGCTCTTCTGCTTCTTCAGCTTGGCCTTGTGCTCGGCAATTGCCTTGTCCAGGCCGCCGTCGTTGCTCTCGGGCAGCTTGGCTTTCTTGGCTGGCCGGCCCTCCTTGGCGGCAGCGCCCTTGGCCGCCGTCTTGCCCTTCTTCTTCGTATGGACGTCCTCGTCCTTGTCCTGCTCCGCGGCGACGCCGGCGCCAAAGGTGCCGTCCTCGTGCTTCTCCTTGGCCTCCTTGTCGTCCTCGGCCGCTGCCTTGCGCTTCTTGCCCACGTTGGCCTTCTCCCGGCCGGCGGCTGCGGCCGCCTTCTTGGTCGTCTTCTTGGCCTCGATCGCCTTGACCTCCTCCGATCCATCCTGGAGCACGTCTGCGCCGCTGACCCAGAGCACGTCCGTCTGCCAGATGGGCAGCGCCATCGTCCGCGGGCCCTTGATGAAGAGCGCCTTGACGTTGCTCCATCCCTTGGGCACGTGCTTGCTCACCAGCGCCTCCACAACGGCCTCCACGTTGGCCGCCAGGTGGGCCGCCGGCCAGCCCGCGCTGCCCACCCGCACTGCCGTGTTGGTCGACGGCGACAGGCTGATGAGGACGGAGCCGATGGCCCTTTGGATCTCTGTGGCGATCTGCGCGGCCGAGCGCGCCGTCGACGTCGCCTCTTCCACTGCCACGGCCCGCTCGTCCGTACCCGCCGCTGTCTTGCCGCCGGACGCCTTCTTCTTGGGAGCCTTGGCCCTCTTGCCGTCGGCACCCTTGGCTCGCGCCTTTTGCAGTACCACCGGGATCGGCCGCTTCGCCGTGCTCTTGTAGAACGTCTTGCCCAGGACGCTGGGCAGCCGGTTGACGATGCGCTCGTCGGCCACAAACACGTCGTGCTCTGCAAACAGCTTGCGCTGCGCCTCGTAGGCCTTGAACTTCTTCTGCAGGTGCGACAGGTCAATCACGCGGCTGATCCGCCTGCGCAGCTCGGCCGGGAACTCGTCCGATGCGACAATGTTCTTGTACGCCCGCTGCGGGTCCGCCGTGATGATGCAGATCGTCGACTCCTCGTCCGTGTTCAGCGGGTGCGGCACGACCAGCTTGCTGGGCTGCAGCCGCCGTGAGTCGTTGACGTGCTGCTTGGTTGTGAGCGTCAGCCAGATCGGCATCTCCGCCGTGCTGCCGGCCATTTCCTGTTCTCCCTCGCCATCGCTCTCGTCCAGCAGGTTCTTCTTGCCCGAATTCTCCTTCTGTGCCTTGGCGGACTCCTTAATGTGACTCAGAAGAGCTTTGGACGCTGTCAGCACCTGTTTTCAAGGTTTCACTTGGTCAGTCATGTGTTCGTACTATCCAGCCAGAACTCTGTGCAATGTTCGCCTTACCTGTGCCGCATCCAGTGCCAACGGTGCAGACACGTCCGCCGTCGCGATATCTTTTGAGGCAGACATGATTGCAAAAGGCCGATTGATGGTGTTGCTGCAACGAGATCTGCCTTTATGCCCAGAAGCAGTGTAAGTTTTGCGGGGCGGAAACAGCAGATGAAGTCGAGGAAAAAAAAATCTACCGGTCTACCACCTTTTTTTTCTGCCAGGCGGTATAGAAATATTTTGTGGCATAAAGAGGTTTGGCTGTTGGCGGTGTGAGAGCAACTATACGAGCCAATCATGTAGCTTCTGGCACAGCCTCGCCATTTGTGGATCCTGGATGCGGGAACGGCATCATTGACACAATCATAGTGGCTGGGCAAAGTCGGCCAAGGCCAGCTCGCGTTTTCGTGTGGGGGCTATTTTGTTTCTTTTTCTTCACCCATTCTTGAGTGCCTCGTACTACTCCGTATCCTCGGACATCAGGTCTATAAGGTTATCCGCGCGGAATGAAAGCGTCTAGCGAGTGGCCTGCGCAGAGTACGCCGTAGAAGTGCCTTCCTGTTCCTAGATAGCAAGCCATGGAAACCGGGAGCAGTATCGTACGCACGCCGTTGTGACAGATAGTGCTATCAAGTGGAGGCTCGGGGCAGAAGAAATGAAACCTCGGAGACCCGAAGGAGCGGGAACGGAACAGAGCAAATGTCTAGAACCCGGAGACCGCCCTTTCCCATCGGACACAGCCAATGCAAGTCCGCATGCACGCAGAATTTGCAGCAGCAGCTTTCTCCAATAGTTTCTCACACACCAGAATGGGTTCCATCCACGTCGCGACAGTTAGGGTCTGGTTGGGGCTCGGCGGCTAAAACTCGTGTGCGGAGAGAGGGCCCGGTCGGTGGCCATTGGCACTGTCACGACGCGCTTCTTCGCTCCTGCCTCCAGAAATGGATACGAAGCATGGCGCCATTGCCCGGAGTGACAGTCTGCCCCGTTTCACAAATTCTGCAGCAGTTGTGCAGCCTGACGGGCTGGTGGGAGTCACGAAGGTGCTGTAGCTTAGCGGATGTGCCCCTGAAAAGACGCGTCCTGTCCGCCCAAACGCCCCCGAAACTGTACCGCACAAGCCCGCTGGCGCTAAAACGCCAACGCGGTATGTCTGTGGCTTGTTCAGCGCGTCGTTCCCACTTTGCATCCGAGGAAATGAGATATTAGACCGCGTCTGGTAGGGAACCTCCCTTTTCCCTCCGCCCCCATTCCATATGTACATTCAAGTCGTGGCCCGACCTCCTGGCCTTCACAAAAGCGGTCCTTCTGATTTCTGCATAACGTGGGCAGACTGGATCCTTTCTCTCTCTCACATTTTCTTTTCTCGTTCCCATTGACTCTCAACTCTTGCGTCACCGCTTCGTCTACGTGCTCAGCTTACACGTATGTGGCTGCGCGGAGACGCGAAGAAAAACTCGGACAAGAGCCAAATAGCAAAACTCCACCGAGTCCTGGTTAGAACGCGCCTTTTCCCTCTTTATCTCGTGGCCGACCGGCAGCAAAACTAGACGTCCTGCCTCTCCATATCATCTCACCTATCTTGCTTCTTCCATTGCTTCCTTCCCTACTCCCTTTCTCTGTTATCTGGCCTGGCCATGCTCTTGTCAACACGTCAGTGATATCACATCTACACACAGCAACAATGGACTCCTCGCCTAGAAACAAGACCGCGGAGAAGGTTCTGCCTCCCGTGGCCGGGGTGAAGCGTTCGGCACCGACACTCCTTCCACCCTTCGAACCGCTGTCCTCCTCTCCCGGACTGCCACGGCTCATCAAGAAGGCACGGGGAGGCTCGGCAGCACCCAGCTTCAACAATGCTCGCACCAAGTATCCCACACCGGTGCCGACGTCCAGCACAGGAATCATGTCATCCTCGCCCCCGCAGCGTGCCGGACCACGTCCTGTCGTGCAGCGTGCCATGTCTACCTCGGAGCGTGCTCCTCTGGGTGTTGTGCCAACGGCCGAGCTGAACGAGAACGGTGAGACGCTGCTTATGGGCCGCTCCAGCAACTCCTCGCACTATCAGCTGTCCGCCAACCGCCTCATCAGCCGCGTTCACGTCAAGGCACGGTACGTTCCTGCTGTCGAGGCCCTGGAGCCAAACCGGGTAGAAATTGTGTGCTGTGGATGGAACGGACTGAAGCTGCACTGTCAGGGCCGGACATGGGAACTTAGCAAGGGCGATACATTCACGAGCGAAACCGAGAACACGGAGATCATGCTGGACGTGCAGGATGCTCGGGTCCGTATCCAATGGCCCAAGAAGGATCGCAATGAACTGCTTGGCGGCATCTCCGACTCATCGTGGGACGACTCTCCACACTCCAAGCCTGTGGCTAGACGCGTTCCTGGCACCCCGGGCGCCCCGGGTGCATCGCCGTTGCAGTCCAGCCCCCTGCGTGGAGCACGTATCGCGTCGCCCGTGAGCCCGACACCGGCCGGTATCCCGGCATCTGGAGCTAGCCTGCAAGCCCTCTTGGCTCAACATCTAGGCAGTGACGGAGAGGACGAGGACGATACCGGCCCGGCAATCCAGATATACGAAGATGACAGTGCCGACGAGCTCGAGCTGCCGGGACAGGGACAGGGACCCAGCCTCGGAGACGCGAGCTTTGCAACGGACGTGATGGACAGCTTCTCAAGCGAACTAAGCGAGCTCCCATCATACGACGAAGACAACAACCAGCACGACCAGAACGACCTAGACGAAGAAAACGATCCGATCATCCACTCCTTCGGCCCCTTTGGTGCGAACCTGTCCAGTCGCTTCGCCTCGGTTACAACACGCAGCCCACAGGTCGAGAGGCGTCGGTTGAGCCGCATTCTGTCAGAGGACGACCTGACTACGACAGCCGGTGACGGCAAGAAGAGTATCCGACGTCATCCGACAGTAGACAGGTCCTCGTCACCGCATGCACGGAAGCTGGAGCGTGATCTGGCAGCAGAAAACTTGGACGAAGTCGACACTGACAAAGCGCTGTTGGACGGTGTGGGGCTGGGAATTTCGGTTGCTACCGAGACCGCCAGCAGCCTTGCGCCACCAGTAATTAGCAGCAATGTGGACATTGACACGGTGCGAAACCATCTGATTAACCAGCTCGCCTTCTCGCGTCTGGCGTCGAGCCCGCTGTCCACGATTATGAGCAACCTGCCGTCCGAGGAGCGGCGCGACCTGACACGCGATGGACTGCGCTACATTATCGACGGCACAAAGTGCGTCGGTGTGATTCTGCGGCAAGGCAAAGACGCCGCGGGCCAGGTTTTGGAGAGCGAGTATTACTACATTGCCGATTTCGATGAGGATCTGTCTCGGAAGGCGGTTATCGAAGGCCTGCGCAAGCCTAGTTTGCGGAACTGCCGCAAGCAGCACAAGGTACGACCAAAATCCCATGATATGCTAGGCAAAGTGGCTCGAGATGTGGGAAGATGAGTGACTAACACTGCACGCAGCAATATTACTGGAAAAGGCCACGAACCCCATGAGCGACACCGACAACAGCCCACGAATCCTCAACCCCACATTCCACCGGGTTCGGGCTGCCGCGGCCTTTCCGTTTGCACGAATATCTTTTAGTCCTCTTATGTTTCTCTTTCCTTTCGACAGCTGCGATTCATACCCCCCTTTACTTCCGTCCGAGTTGTTTTGTTGCATAGCCTAGGGCGTCTGCTTGGTGTTTTATCACGGTTTACGCTCGTCATCCAATCCTTTCTATTGGTGTATGTTGATTAGAGGGCCGTTGAGAACGGTCGAGGTGGTGAGGTAGACGCCCTTTTGGGGAGTTGTGCCTCGTTTTTTTTTGGGGACTGTACGAATGAGACGCCACGGGTGAGGAGAGTTTGTTTACTATGTAGCAGCTACATCATCTTGTACGCAGGACAAGAAAGACATTCGAAACAGGTGTATACGATTTTGACGGGGGGGATTACGTGTTGGTGCTGGTGCTGGTGCTTCTGGTGAGGCTGTGCTGGTGATTAGCACAAATGTAAGATAGGAAGCAGGACGCCGATAGGTGAATCTCGACCGGACTCGGAGCACATGCGTGGACCACTAACGCTTCTAAAAGTCCGGCTTGCCGTCAATACTTCCCCGCTCGAGAATGGTGAAAGAAAGAGCGTGACAGTGGAGAAAAAGATCACGCAAAATAAAGAGCCGGTGACTCTCACGCACTAATCGGATCGACTATAGTAAAGCCAGCCGTGCAATTTATGCAGCCAGTCTTCAATCCTCCGAACAACTGGCAAAGTGAGGTGTTGTTGAGCAGGTTCCGCTGCGTTCTGGGCTTTGTGATTACGAGTCCACCCCTCTCGATATATAGATATGCTGAGGCCTAATTTCGGACGGTGGTATCTCCCCCTTCTCTCGCAAACCAACATCGATCGAAACCGAAACCGAAGCCACAAAGGTCAGCAGACCTCGGTTGCCTTACATCATTGTCTCATCGTTGTATATGTATATCATATACACATACGCATCGCTGACACTTTGGACAACAGATACGAATCTCAAAGCAACATGTCGAACGCACAAGAGAAACTCGGCGGCGTAGCCAAATCGCCTCCAAACTCATCACCTCTCCACATCTTCCACCACCTTCGCCACGGCACAGCGGCTGGCGACACCATGGCCAATATCGAAACCGACACGAACCAAGACCCGCTCGTGACCTTTGAGCACCACCTCCTGGCCCATCCCGCCAACATGCCAACAGCAGCTGCCCGGCTTTCGGCTCGGTCGCTGACCGTGCCCTCGCAACAACTCGGCCGCCGCCCGTCTCCATCTCCCAATGCCCGTCGCTGCATGGCCGCCACCGAGGCCTGGACGCCGCGAACGGACCGCTCCCAGAGCTGGGATGGCCAGGCGTACAGACATGCCATGATGGTCAAGGCTACGGGGATGTTGTGCGGATCGGCAGAGACCAACGCTGCGGCCAATGGCCCCGAAAGCATCGACCATCTGATGGGACATTCACACTGTCTCGAAGGACATCGTCACCACAACCCCCTCCACCACATGCACGACGTCAACGGCGGCTGCATCAACTACGAGGTTAACCGTGGTTTCAGCGAGTGCGTTGAAGGGACCATCTAACACGGATGACCACAAAAAGAAAAGAAAAAAGAAGAGAAAAATACCGAAAGGGAGAGAAAATATAATTTGAAATCACACGATGACATGACACAACAAAAACGCCCCGCGTGGTAAGGGTAACGCCATGGAACATATGGGCCTAGGCTGATCAAAGTTGCATCGGGAAAACAGCAATTGGCATTTGCGACTAACAAGAACAAATTGTAAGATACGATTAAACATGATACTACGGAGTAGTCGTCTATATGACGATGCTATGTGGAGCAATAGGCCCACACAAAGTGGATTTAACGGCTGGAAATAATACTAAACAGCCGGGGAAATATACCTACTCCGTAGATCTCAAGCACCACTTTTACGTCGTATCCTTTTGTCAAGGAAACAATCCGTAGCTGATTTTACGAATACGGGACAACGATTTGACGACCTGTGAAAAAAATGGGGATAGCTACCTGGGTAAAATAGGTAGCCATTTGAGCGATTGAGGGGGATATAAAACTTAAATAACAATAGCTATCGAAAGCCTTGGTTGGTGGACAGACCCCGTCCCGTTGCTCCGAATATTTGCAAATGTAAAGGACGCATTCCAATCTCGGATTGCCAAATCAGACATAATATTCCAACAGCGAACAGACCAACACAGAAACCCAGATGCGGAGGGAAAAGAAAAGACAGAAAAACACCAAATGCGACGGGGGATCTAGCTCGAACTGGTGAACCCGTCATTTCTTCGGGCTGCTACCGGTGTCTGTCAGCTGCTCACCCACCAATCCCAGTACATATGACACACCGGCCACCCAGGTGGCACCGACAAGCATGCGCTTGGCAATGCCCGGCTTCGACTTCTCGGCTTCGCTCGCCTTGTTCGCCTTGGCCCCGCTGAAGACGGGTTCTTCACGTCGGACGTCAATGTTCGATCGGAACTTGTGCGGTTCGGGCAGATCAGTCACACTCGCAGCAGCGACAGAAGAGCGCCCCAGAGGCAACAACGCGTCCGGATTCGGGCAGCCAGCAGGCAGCGCAGACTCGGCCTGCGCCGTGAGAGACACGTCCTGGGCACCCGTCTTGTCGATGGGGTTAACAGCCGACGCTGCCTGCTTGACCCCACGCGTCTTGCGGAAGACGAGGACGTCGCCGCTGCCCGACGCAATTTCAAAGCCCTGGGCCTCCAGAGATCGGAAATGCGGGAAGAACTTGGTTGGATGTGACAGCCGCAGAAGCGCCTCGGCTGGTGTCAGAGGCACGGCCGTGTCGTGCACGGTTGATGCCGTATCGGCAGTGCTGACCGCCTGCGTTGCTGGGTCGTATGCCAGGACCTTGTACACAGTGCTGGGCTCGTCTGGTGATGGTGTAGTTGCCTCCTCCACAGCTTCAGAGCCAGTCTCGGCCTTTTTGCTGTAGATCTTGACAAATGTGGGCCATATCGTCTTTCCCTTACACTCCTCTGCGTAGGACGTTTCCAGACCTTGAGGCTGTGTCGAGTACGGGTCAAGAAGAGCCTGCTGTCGTTGCGTCTTGGTCATGTGCTGCGAAGAGCGTGTTTGCATGGACTTGACGGATACGCTAGCCATCTTATCGATGGCGTCCGCTTCTGCGTTCATGCGCATCATTGCCGATTCCAGCTCTTCTCTCTCTCTCGGCTTGCTTCCGGACGGCTGGCCTGCAGCCGGAGCAGAAACACCAGAACGGAAACCGTTGCCCAGAGAATGTACCTCGTCATCAACATTTCCTAGACTGTTCATCTTGTGGAGGATCTTCGAATAAGCCTCATCCGAAGCCTCATCTACGTAGCCTGACTCCATGTCATGTTGCCTCAGGCTTTCAGGTACAGTGTCCACAGGGGCCGCTGACTGCCAACCAGGCTCCTCGTTATTCACAGCCCCGTAGGAAGCCAGCTCGGAAATATCAACGGCAGGTTCACTGCTTGAAACGGGGTTTCCGTTCGGTTCATCCCACTTGACACCTTGTTCGTATTGCTGCACCTCCTTCAGATCGTATTCAAAATGAACAGTTTCTTCTTCTGTGGAGACCGACTTCCCATTTGGTTCGTTGTGTCTCAATGGCTTGTACTGCTGTAACTCAGCCTGATCGTAGTCATGATGTCCCCGTTCAACAGGAGTTATCGGCTGGCCGTTCGGCTCATTCCACATGAAAGGCTGGTATTTGTCCAGCTCAGATGTGTGGTAGGACGGTGCCGGGTTAGAATGGCCCGATGGTTTCCCGTCTGGCTCATTCCACTTCAATGGCCGGTACTTTGCCAACTCATCCGGATCGTAAGAAGATTCAGAGTTTTCCGAGACAGGTGGCTTACGATCTGGCTCATTATATTGGACCGGGTTGTATTTTTTTAGGTCGTCATATTGAGGAGAAGCTGTAGTCTGAGAAGTCGAGTCGGGAATTTCATCGACAAAAGGCGCGTATTTGGCAAGATCGCTTAACTTGGATGTTGAATACTGTTCCACCTGGTCAGTAGGCTGCCGACCCCAGAGGCCTCCTTTGTGTTTCCAGGTCATATAATTGGCGTCGCCGCTGTCTAGTATAGCAAAAAGGTCGGGCTGGTTTTGGCGCACACATTCTTCGCCTCTTTGCACCGGCTCTTTCGACGCAATGCTATCGATTATCACTTTATTGTAGGCTCGCAGCTCAGCGGCCGTCGGGGGAAGATCGGCGTCGTATGTTCGATTGGAAGCAGGAGATGCAGCTGCATCAGTCGCCTTTGCAACTGTCGGACCTGCTTTGTCGGCGCTTGTGGATGGAGAAAACCGCGACCTGTAGGATGCAAACGTGTTGCCCGGGGTAGAGACGTTCCCATCAGACGTTTTCTTGCAAGGTGACTTGGAGACTTTTCTGTTTGTGATAGGATCGATGAAATAGTCATCCTCCCCGGATTCTGTCGTCTGGGGAGAAGATGAGCTGGAGGAGCCGAGGACGACGTCTCTCAGAATCTCATCGTGACGGCGGGAGACATAACTGCAGATGTCGTCGAATGGCGACGCCCAAGAATTGGGCGGCTGACTTGGGGCAGCCTCGCCGCTTTGTATATCACGGAAGAGAAAGTCGCCCCAGGCGATGGGCCTTGCATCATCGGGGTCCTGTCTGGATCGAGACCCTGTCGCTTTCCCGTTGGAGTCAGCCGAATCTTTGCCACCGTGTCTGCCGAAGGCGAAACACCGCTTTGGCTGTGAATATCGGCTACCGCAGCGTCTGAATGCACGCAGGGATTCGCCCAAATTTAATTGCTGCTCCCACATAAACCTGCGGCTAAGAGCCTCGGCGTGTTTGTGGTGCAGGGCTCGGAAACGGCGGCGGGCTTCCCGGTGTTGGTCTCGATCAGTAGTATGTCCCCACCAGCCGAAACCGAATGCCCGGACTTGTTGATGGTGCCGTTGTCGGTGAAGAAGAGATGGCACGGCGGAGCCAAGAGCATGGGCGCTGGAAGCGTGGGGCAGGCTCAGCCTTGTCCGGGGTGGCAGGGTGGAGACGGAGGTCAACATGATTGCGAAGCGAGAAGAGGAAGGGTTGTTGAAACCATGCTACGCAGCAGGTAAGACAGCCGAACCTGAAAGCTGTTATCAGACATGAGCGGAGAATCACAGAAGCTATGCAAAACATAAGAGGCAACTTACCGTGGGAATCAGTCCACAGGATTTGGGGTCAACGGAGTGCGAGAGAACTGAAGTCTACAAGACTTCGAGCGTGGAAGCCGTAGTGATTTAGCAGACGAAATCGATGGCGAAGATGGGAAGAATAGAACCGAGGTGGCCTGGCTAGGAACACAAAAGGGTGCATCTGCGTGATGACAAATTAAATGTCGACGGAGATTGGGGCGACAAAGAAGCGCATAAGCAGTATAAAGAAAAAGAGGACTGAGGCACACGATATGCTGACCGGACCACAGGAGGCACCAGGCCATTATGATATGGGGCCTGTGGGCTCCGTAAGAGATGTAGCATCGAGCAGTGAGGTACATCACCATAGCCACAATCCGCGACGAAAGTCCGCCCGTGGGGAAGCAAGCTGTAAGTACTCGTACTCCGTGCACGATAAGGTCGCTAGTGGAGACAAGAAAAGTGGACCTACATGCCTGGTGTCGTCATTTTCTCTGTTTGATCCCCAGACGTTCACGAATCCGTCCAGTAAGACGCCCAACTCCCCAATCCAGCTGCCTTCTCCCATGTGCGGGGTTGACAAGTCTTGAATTGGAATACAGCGAGGCAGACATTAGATTGGCCCGAAGGATTCCCCGTGATGGTCGCGGCAACTCTCGCTGAAATTCTGGCCAACCACTGCCTTCCTGTGCAGGATAGGCAACCCGGAAACGATAAGACTATTTTACCCGAATCCTGCTCGCATACCAGGTAATGCTCTCCGCGGTCGTGCCTGATGGACGATCAATTGTGCCTGGCCTCTAATACGTAGATCGGTTTTCCCCACAGAGAGTCGGCACGTGATGACGTGCTTTTAATCGTGACATGTCACGTGATTCCTTAACTGCCCCTCCTTTGTGGCGAAGGCTTCACGACGCCGGATGAATCATCTTCTCGAGGCTTCCGGCCGATGGCGGCAGAAAATATGGTTGCCCTAAGCGGCGTGTAAAGGCTCTGAACGGTTTCCTATGTCAAGACATGTTGCCTTGGGCCTTTTGTGCCGCGTCAACGAGCTGCATGTTTCATTAACCGTCGTTGCCGTCTGGCTTTTCCCTTCTAACTTTTCGTAACCCCACATCGGCTACATCGACGACGTTTGCTCAAACCCACCAGAATAAGGAACGCTATTGCTTTTGCCGCGCCATAAGTCCGTTCGAATCCATTTCTACGGATGGTACTCCTGGTTCTTTGAATGAATACGGTCTCAGCGGCATACGTCGACCCATCCAAAGTCCTTGAATCACCACCCGCCAGAATTACACAGAAATGAGCCGACCGAGACCAAAGGGCCGGCTTCCGCCTGGCGCGGCCAGTTTTGGCTCTATCGGACCTGCTGCTGGCGGTTTTGGTGGCTTCGCCCCCGTGCAGAGCAAAAGCGGCCTTGCCTACCTGTCTGACCGGCATGATCTGTCTGGCATCTCGGACGCCAACGCAGTTGTGCAGTTCAAGAATCTGCTCAAGAAGGACGGCAAGACGAAAGCAAGAGCACTGGAAGAACTAGTCGCTTATGCGCAGGCACATCCGTTTGAAAGCGGCGGGGTAGAAGACACCATCCTTGGGGTGTGGGTACAGCTTTTCCCCCGACTGTCCATCGATAGCGAGCGAAAGGTCCGAGAGCTCGCCCACAATGTACAGTTCGAGTTCATGAAGTCTGCCAAAAGGCGAATGGAAAGACACGTTTTCAAGATTGTCGGGCCATGGCTTGCCGGCGTATACGACCGCGACCGGGCTGTCTCGCGGGCCGCAAGCGATTGCATCTCGTCCTTCCTGAGCACGGAAGAGAAAAGCCAGCTGTTCTGGAAGAAGTGCAAGCTCCAGATCCTGGACTATGCCATTGCGGCGCTGAAGGAGACGCCCACGACCCTGAGCGACATGCGGTCCACGACGGAAGAGGATGCCGCCCTGGTCTCGCACCGTGTCTTATACAGTAGTCTTTCGCTCGTCCTGGCCCTCTTGAGGAAGCTGGATGTGGCGGACACGAATGAGCTGCAGGACGCCTACATCCGCCTGTTTTCGCTCGACCGGCTCATGGGCTGTGCCATCTCCAAAGATAGCCACGTCCGGAGGGCCGTGTACGAGGTCATTAAGGCTGCTCTCGAAACAAGACCAGGCTTTCTGGAGGGACAGATGGAACGACTCGCACGTACGCTGACGCATGATGCTGTCAAAGCGAGTCAAACGGGATCGGTTGGCGTGCTGATAGACCTTTTGACGTTCGTCTCCAAGACACAGCCGCAAATCTGGGACGGCAAGGTCCATCCTCTCACACAGCTTCGGCCGTTGATGGAGAAAGGATCCCAAGGGGATCTATCGCACAGCTTCTGGCAGAATCTGGATGCGCTATTCAACGCTATGCACCCGAGCTGTCCAGAGAGCATCTCCGAAAAGGAGGCCGGAAATATCCTGGTTTCGTTCAGGACCGGAATCTCTCGACGAGAAGAACCGAGAAGCAACGCGGTGAGCGGCTGGACTGCATACCTTTCGACGGCCAAGTATCTCATGGGCACGGTGACACCGAAAGAAGCATTGGCTGGATTTGCCGAGACTCATGTACTGCCGCTCTTTGGGCATTATGTGCACCCACAAGACAAGTCGGTCTGGAGCACGGGAGCACAGCTGCCCATCATCACAAGGGCATCCCTTCTGTGCTGCCGGCCGGTCTTCCCCGACGTCGTGGAAGCGGCACGGGCTGAATGGACGAAGCAGTCGGCCGCTCTGGTTGCACGGATGGGCAATTCTCTGCCCGAGGTGTCGAAGGATTACGCGCGCTCGCAGCAAGACATTGCCAACGAGGGCGACCGGTGGTTTTCGTTGATACACGAAGTACACCGGACGGTCGAGACGGCGGCGTCTGCATCTAGCGGTCCGGCCAACCTGGTCGAGGACGTGCTACTGAAGCCGACTCTGGATCTTGTCCGCAGCGCGGCCGATCTCCTCACGAGGCGGAACTACAAGCCGTTTGGTGCTGCACATGTCGTCGGCACGGCCTTTTCCCAAGCACCGCACATCGTTGGACGCGAGGGCCGGGATGTCGCAGAGGGTCTTTTCCCCGTACAAGACAACAACGAGCTCTCTCTGCTGCTCGTGTCCCCGTCCGCCCCGCAGCTCCTTTCGGGCTTGCGGGCCATGGCTAGCATTTCAGAGTTCACAGAACTGTACAAGGCGGCCTTTTCGGCCGTCATAGCTCTTCTGGTCGAAAGCACGGATTCCGAGACGACTGCAAGGCACATCACACTACTCATCACGGACACATCGGAGTACGCTGTGTCGACATTCCAAGGCAACGAGGCACTGCAGACATGTCTGCGGAAGTTGTGCTTCGACACGGTCAAAGGAAAACTCTCGAGCTGGAACCTCTTCCATGCGGCATTTGCATCCAATGCCTTATCGCCGACGACGGGCAAGACCTTGGCACTCGATGTTGTACAGGTCCTCGGCACTCTAAATGCAGAGGCGGGAAGCGTTTTGACGGCATTGGAAACCATTGCAAGCAAGAACCCTGAGTTTTTGCCGCAGGGAGAAACGCATATGCTGGACCTGGTGACTAAGTTGCTTGCAGTAACGGAAATCAACGACGCTTTTTTATCATCCAAAGTCGACTCGCTCCGCTCGCTCCTCGGCACACACGCCAAAGGAGAAACGCCTCTGATCAAGATCATCCAGGGGAACCTAGACAGCACAGGGCCAGATTCGTTAGAGATCGACACACTTGTGGACCAGGCGGCGGGAATTGCAAAGAGCGCCACAGCAGAGGAGAAAGAGGGCCTGTTTCCGAGCACGAACATCTGGATGAAAGAGCTGTTGCAGTTCCTGCGAGAGGACCTCAACCCGGCATTGTCTCTTACGAGTCGGCTCAGCGGAGCCTATCTCCTAGCACACGGACTACCAAAGCCGGTCGACGCAGGACCGATCAAGCGCGACCAGTACGGATTTTCGATTCCGGCCAGGATGGCAGCATACACACTGAAGGTGTTGCAGAATGGCTTTGATCTGTCGTCTCTTCCGCCGACGCTTGGCGTGGAACTCGTGTATATGCTCTATCTGGTGGCAGAAATCGGGTCGGACCAGATCATGGTGGCCAGCCCGAAGAGCCTCTGGGACGCGCTGTCTGACCCCTGGGCAGCGTCTGTCGCAGAAGATACGGTCTCCCAGATCCGCGCCCTGCTGGCCAAGATGATCGGCGGAGCACAGGGCGAGACACTATGCGAGGCACTGATAGAGACGATGCTTCGACAGACGGCCAATATCTCAGCGCTTTCCATCTACACGGCACGAGCACTGAGTGAGCTGCTGCAGACGAAGGTGGACAGTCGCGGATTCACACCAGCGGAGCAAGAGCGCGTGGCCAAGCTGAACATATGGAAGGTGAGCCCCGAGACAGCACTGGGGGCGGTGGCTGTTCTGACGGGCTACGGCGAGCTGTTGGCGCCGTCCAAGACGGTGTCGATGTTCTGCAACCGACTCGTCAGCGACGTGGCAGGAGCGAAAGCCGACGACGAGTCGACGTTGCTGACGCTAGTGCTGCTCAATGCATGCATGTCGGTGTACGAGATGGGCGAGCTGCCAGTTGCGACCAATCGTCTGGTGTTTACGGTGCGGCAGATGACGACCTGGTTTGTGGCGGAGGAGCCGGACAGCGACGACGACGAGGCAGAAGAGGACGAAGGCAGGGAGAAGATCAATGGACAGCTGGCTGCAAACACTCGTATGTCCACCGAGAGCTGTCGGGCACTACAACGTCTCCTGCCCTGCATCAAGGACATATACGGGCCACACTGGGAGCGGAGTATCCAGTTCTGCATCGAGCTGTGGACGCGGGCGGCAGAGGAGCCACAGGACGCAAGCCTGTCGTGCGTGCAGGCGTCGCTGAAGCTGATGGGGACGCTGGAGGCCATGGAGGAGCCCAACGACGATCTTGCCGACGCTCTGCAGACGTTGGGCGGGCGGAAATGGCAGGCGATGCTGGAACTGCTCTTGGCCCGACGGTCTGAGGCGGGCCAGGTGCAGGAGATGGTGGACGGGCTGCTCTGCCGGATGACGCGGACGATGCCGTTGGAACAGGTGCAGGAGACGAGGCGGCTGTACGAGCTGATGGCCTCAACATCGCGCGCGGTGCAGACGGGCGGGTTCAACATCCTGCACCGGGCGATTCCGGCGGAACAGGAGGCGCTGTCGTTCAACGTGATCCTGGAGAAGAAAGAGGCACGGCTGCCGGACGAGCTGCTGTCACTGCTGCTGGACGCACCGACACTGGAGGACTACAGCGACGAGGTGCTGGCGACGTTTCCAACAGCAGTGCGGTCGTATCTGCTGTCGTGGCAGCTGGTGTTTGACGCGTTCAGCACGGCGTCGGCCAAGGTGCGTGGCGACTACGGCGAGCAGCTGGGCACGGCCGGCCACCTGACGGGTCTGTTGGACTTTACGTTTGACGTGCTGGGCCACTCGGCTGCCCAGGCGCTGCATCTGGACAAGGCTGGTTTGGGAGCGGCACAGATCACGGGCTACGACGTGTCAGCGGGCGAGGCCGAGACGGACGAGCGGCACATGCAGTGGCTGCTGGTGCACCTGTACTACGAGAGCCTCCGGTACCTGCCCGGGTCGTGTCGGGCCTGGTTTGCGGCCTGTCGATCGAAGCAGACGACGCTGGCGGTCAGCACGTGGACGGCGCGGTACTTTTCGGCGATCCTGACGGGCGACGTGCTGGACGACGTGGTGGCCTGGGCGGACGCGCAGGCGGCCGAGGGGACGGCCGGGGCAGACGAGACGGCGCTGCAGGTCAAGGTGAACAAGGCGGTGCGCGAGGTGGTGGCGAGCTACGAGGTGGACGACACGGAGGCATCGATGGTGGTGCGGCTGCCGGAGAACTACCCAATCGACAACGTGGTGGTGGAGGGTGTGCACCGGGTGGCGGCCAGTCCGAAGAAGTGGCAGAGCTGGATGATGATTGCGCAGGGCGTCATCACCTTTTCCAACGGCAACATCATCGACGGGCTGCTGGCCTTTCGGCGAAATATCGTGGGCGCGCTCAAGGGGCAGACCGAGTGTGCAATCTGCTACTCGATTGTGTCCGAGGACAAGCGGATGCCGGACAAGCGGTGCTCGACGTGCAAGAACCTGTTTCATCGCTTTTGTTTGTATCGGTGGATGGAGACGTCGCACAATAATACGTGTCCGTTGTGTCGGACGAGGATCACGTTGAATTCGGACCGAGATCGAGAGGGGAGGGGTGGGAGGTAAAGGAGAGGATAAAGAGGAGGAGATGAGGAGAGCAGAGGACGGAGGGGGAAAATGAAGAAAACAAAAGGAGGAACAAGAGGAACAAGAGGAACAAGAGGGACGAGAGAGGGGAGAGAATTTAGTCAGCCTGCTTGGATGACATAAGCAAGAACAAAAGGGAAAATGGCACATTAGAGCAGATTGTATTCTTTTCGTTGGTAGGTCTCATCGGCAAGTCATTGCAAGTCCTACATGCAAGTCCGGCATCATCTTTCCCCTCCACTCACAACTTTTCGTTGGCCCGCAGGGCCTGGTCGCCGTCGACGAGCACGCACCAACCCTCGCTGCCGCGGCCGCCCTCGCCGGCGACGACGGTCTGGAGAGCGGTGCTGCCGTCGTCGGTGTCGGTCGACCGGGCGAGCGCGAGGACGGCCTCGTCAAAGGTGCCGGGCTGCAGCCACAAAGCAGGGATGCCGAGACGACGGGCCTCGCGCAGAAGCCCGAGCGTGACAGCCGGCGGCGTAATCACCGACACGGCCGTCTCGTGCGGCCGTGGCAGAGCAGCCAGATTGGGCAGCGTAGGATAATCACGGCCGGCGACGGCGATGTGGGTCGTGGCCGGGTGGATGGGCGTGGCCGGCAGACTGCGGGCCATGTACCAGGCGAAGACTGGATGCATTTAGAAGACACGAGGCCGATGACGCAAAGAGTACTCTGTACTCACTCTTGTGTCCAAACTTGACAGTGTTGTTGCTGGCGCCCACGACGGCAAAGTAGGGGTGCGCGAAAAAGGCGCGAGCGCCCGCGTCGGTCGACATGGCAGAGGTGCAGCGATGAATGTGAAGCTGGTGATGCAGAGAGATACTGCGGGCGTAGACCGGATAACGTCATCCTGCGTCTTTGTCCGGGCTCCCATATTGGGAAGGAGCCGAACACTACCTCCAAGTATATGTCTACCACTACGCTCACTCTACGTCACCAGACATGCTTACTAATCAACATCATCGGCCGAACTCACACATGGTGCCACTTTCCTTTGTGCCCCGTCCCGCCCAGACCTCTTCACATGCGCCCCGTGACATCAGTGCCCAGACCCGCAATTCTTTCATCGTCCTTTCCCCAGCAGCCCACCGTCCTTCCCGTCCGAGCTTCGACAGCAGTATTAACGCAATTAAACTTGGCAGAAAATTAATCCGTTAATAAACACACCTAACAATCCCTGACCTCGAAAATTCCACTTCACCATCCCTAACGACGGCCATCTCCCCGATCTCTCGCCGCCCTCTCTCTCTCCCATCGGTTGCCGAGCCTGCCAGCCACACCAATCCCGCCTGCCCGCCGCCGTCTCTGCATCGGCCTTCCACACAACCGGTCGCCCTCGCCCTGCCTCTGCCCCCGACATGTGTCGCCGCTCGCTCGCTCCGTCGCTTGTTGTGCTCTAAACATCGCCCTCGTCTTCCCCCAAGCCGTCTCTGATCACGGTCCCCATCGCCACCACCCGGCGACTGATTTTGCGTTTGCGCCGTCTCTTCGCCCCGCTGACCGGTGCTGCCTCTCTGCTCGTCTGGTTTTCCGCGTTGCGCCCGCTCCCTATCGCCACCACTGCCGCACATCGCATTTTCACCTTTTGTCGCAATGGACGGCCTCTCGCGAGCCGAGTATCCCGGCATGCTGGTGAGCTCTCCCTCCGCCCTCCCCCTACCCTGTGTTGTCTGTCTGCCTCGTGGGAGCCTGCTTTCCCGGCGCACTGCCGTTCCCGCCATATCCGGCACGGAGCCTCGTCCTTTCTCTCCCCTCACCCCATCTCTCCTTTCGCTCCTATTCGGCGAAGCTAATATCGCGCTCTGTCTCCTAGGCCAACCTGCAGCCGGGCCTCGCCGTCTTCGTCCTCCAAGAACGCGCCAAACGGATAGGGAAAATCAACCAGGAAGTTGCCGACTGGCTGATGGAACGACGAAAAGTAGAAGAACAATATGTCTCCGGGCTGAAGAAGCTTCTGCTTTTCAAGGCGCCCAACTCGGCCTCTGAACTCGGGTAGGTCAAGCCACCTACCGCATACACATCCACCTGGAGGCTGCCCCCGTCGTGACGGGTGGCGTGTCTTTCGAGTGACGCTGTTTCTGACATTTTCCTCCACAGCGTCTTCCAGCCGGCATGGGAGTCCATCCTCAACGCGGTTGATGCCATTGCGAGCTCCCACCACCAGTTCAGCACACGGATCGAGAAGGACATTGAGATGCCGCTGCGGTCCTTCCAGAACACAAAGGAGATGGGCAACCTGACGACGATATCGGCCAACCTCCAGGCCGTGGCCAAAGAGCTCGAGGATGCCCAGGACAAGGCCGACAGGCTCAGCAAGAAGGGCGGCAAGACCAGCAGCCAGAAGATGGACGCGGCCGCCCAGCGGCTCGAGAGCGCGTCGCAGCAGTGGGACTCGCAGGCGCCGTTTGTCTTTGAGACGCTGCAGGCGCTCGACGAGCAGCGCACCAACCACCTGCGCGACATCCTGACGCAGCTGGAGACCCACGAGGTCGACCAGGCATCGCAGAACCAGGCCACGGCCGAGGCGCTGCTGAATGTCATCCTCGAGATCAAGACCGAGGACGAGATCCAGGGCTTTGCCCAGCGCGTCACTGCTGGCCGACCGAAGATGGAAAGACGCGCTGCTTCGCGACAGTCGACCATTCCGGGAGTGAGCACCGGCTCTTCGCATATGTCGAATCTGTCGAATCCGTCGAATCCGTCGCATCCGTCGCATCCATCGCATCCATCGCATCCATCGCATCCGTCGCACACCCACCCGCCTCTGCCTCCAGTACCGCAGCAGCACCAGCAACAGTACCAGCAGCAACTACAGCAACACCACCACCAGAACTCGACGCGCAGTGACGACACCGTCTCGGAGCACTCTGGCCGCAACGACGTCCCAACCGAGTCGAAGCTTCGCAGCCGTCTGGGCACCATGCTCGGACGTCGGCGGCAGAGTGTCCACGGTGGCTTCGGGCCCTTGTCCCCGGCCAAAGGCAGCAGTCCCTTTGGTATGCGGCCGCCACAGAGCAGCCACGGCCGGGCGATATCGCCACGCGCGTCCTCCAACAACCTCACGGAGATGAACCACCGCCTGTCGTCTCTCGCCGAGACGCCGGGCTCACCGGAGCCTCCCACCACGGCCGAGTCGCACGTGCTGTCGACGCGCGAGGGAGCCACCAACGGCATCAACGGCACGCACGGCGCCCACGGTTCCAACGGCACGAACGGTCTCGACAGCGACGTGCCGGCCGGTGTGTCTGGGGCTCCGGGCGGCGGCGCGAGAGCGGCAGCAGCGACGATGCACGGGATGACAGCAGACGACATATTCTGCGTGCCACCGCCTCCAGGCCCGCCACCATCGCAGCAGCCCAAGGCAGGGTCAGCGACCACGGCGGCGCCATCGTCACCGACCAAGGATGCCGAGGGCTTCACCATACGGGCGCGCCAGAACGATCCGATCTCTCAGGCACAGCGGGACGCCACGGCTGTGGCGCTGGGCGAGGACGGCGAGCCGGCCTTTAAGCTGAACATCCAGAAGGAGCCGGTGGCGGACGAAGATGCGGCAGCCAAGAAGGCGGCCATGTCCAATGTGGCCAACACGCTGACGATGGCGATGCCGTCGCGCAAGGCCGGAACAGTGCGTGGTCGCCGTGACGTGCGGAACACGATCTACGTGCCATCAGTGCCGGTGCCCGAGTTGCCGACGGGCAGCAGCCCCAGTCTGCGGCCGACCAGCCCGATGATGATGCCGTCGGCGTCGCGGCCAGCTGTCGTGGCCGCGTTGGCGGAGAACAGCATCGGCGGCGCATCAGACACGCAGTCGATCCGGTCGGCGACCTCGCTCGGCGGTCTTGCGCATTTGAAGCACCCCGACATGTCGGGCCCGGGGCTGAGCACGTCTGTGATCGAGACGGTGTCGGCCAGCCTGGAGGACGGCGAGCTGAAGCTGGCCAAGGTGGCGGGCGAGATTGCGTTTGCGTACAATCCGTCAGGGAGTGGCAAGGGTGAGTTGTTTTTGCATTGCTTCTTTCTTGTTGCACATTCCTAACGGACAACAGACACGGAAACGATTCGGGTGAACAACATGGAGCTGCTCGAGGCCATTGGCCCCAACCGGATCTTTGTGCGCAACACGGCGGCCGCGGACACGTTTGAGCTGAATACGACCCATCTGCAGGCCCACAAGCCGACGGTGGGCTTCACGTTCCGGGCCTTGGGCGAGAGCGCGACGGCGTTGGGCAAACACTGTCCGCTGCTGGTGAAGCCGGTCTGGAAGTCGACGGGCGACAAGCTGGGGCTGTTGCTGCAGTACCGACGCAACCCAGCGGCCGCAACCGGGACAATGGCAGGACCGCTAACGCTGCACAATCTGGTTCTGATCGCGACGTACGAGGGCGCGCGGGCAAGCGGCGTGCAGACGAAGCCGACGGGCACGCACATCAAGGACAAGCACCTGGTGTACTGGCGGATCGGCGACGTCACCCTGACGGACGCCTGGGCCAAGATTGTGTGTCGGATCGTGGGCCAGCAGGGCGGCGAGCCGCAGCCGGGACACATTGAGGCGCGGTGGGAGTACGGGGTCAGTGGGAGTGCGGGCATGGGTATCAGCATCAGTCAGCTCGCGTCGACCGGCCACAAGGGCAAAGACCGGGCAGACGAGCCGGACGACGACGAGGTCGACCCGTTTGCCGACGACATTGCCGTGGTGGCCAAGGTCGACAGCAGCAGCGATGCGGGCGACAGCTGGCGGGAGGTGACGACGGTGCGGCAGATTGTCAGCGGACGGTACGAGGCCAAGTAGGGTGAGATGTGTGGTGAGGTCGTGGTTGTATGGTGTATGGTTGTGAGGTCGTGTGGTGAGGTTGGTTATGTGGTTGTGTCCGCAGCTGTATATTTCTCTGCATATTTGCCATGTTGTCATTGGTCTGTCAGTATATCACACTTTTGTGTTTGGTTCACTTTGTATTCGCCATTTCCTTGCGTCTTTCCCCTTTCCCAGTTCCTCTTTCCCTTCTCTCTTCCACCTGACTGTTTCAACAGAGCAGTCTTGATACGAGAGCCGTTGAGATAAAAGTCGCGTGTCCCGTCTGCGGGACAAAGAGCAGGTGAGCGCCTGCAGAAGCCATTCATTTAATTTCCTTGCCTTTTTCCATTTCGTCTGTACACCAGCCAGGGTATGAGCCATAGTTAATCAACGTCTATCCGTGACAGCGGACAGTCACGTGTTCTATTAGCGTTCATTCGCCATGTTTCCAATTCTCATTCATCACCAAACCATCCATCACTATCCATCACCATCACCATCCTCCATCACCATCCCCCCTCACAACCCCACGGTCACCGTGTGCCCGCTGCCCTGCCGCGCCTGCTCCTCGTAGAACTCGAGCGTCAGGGCCGCCAGAAAACCCGGGATGCAGCCCTTGTCACGCACCCAGAAGCGGATCTGGTCGTCGATGCGCCGCGCAAACGGACTGCGCGGCCCGCCACCCACCTTCATCGTCCCGCGCTCGCCGTCAAACACGATGCTGTTCTCGTGCTCGTCTGTCGTGCTTGGACAAAAGGCCGACTCCACCCGCATCTTGCCGTTCGGTATAAACGTCACGTGCCAACCCAACGTGCTCTCCACCGCCTCCTTGAACTCGGCGCTCTTGGCCGCCCAGACCTCCTTGAGTCGCCGCGCCGTCTTGTGCGCCGATGCCGCGTCCGCCTGCGCTGCCGCAATCTCCCGCTGGCCCGCCGCCAGCACCGAGAGCGGGACCGTCGAAAACGGCGTCTTGCCCTTCCCTCCTTTGCCCGTCACGTGACTCAACAGCTCAGCATTCTCCTGCTGCAAGGCATCCAGCGTCGCCTGCTGCACGGCCTCGTGTGCGGCCGTGGGATTCGCCCGCAGCGCCAGCACACGCACGCCCGCCGTCTTGCGTGCCTCGGCCAGCTGTGTACGCGTCACGGCCAGCTCTGCCTCGGCCGTCCGCTGGGCCATGTGTGCCGTCGCCAGCTCGTCCTGCAGCTTGCGTGTCCGTCGTGCCAGCTGGCCGAGCTGTTCGTTTGTGCTGTTGCTGCTGCTGCTGTTGTTCTCTTCGGCATCATCGACAGGCCGCGCCCGCTTGACACCGGCCACATCGCGCACTTGCTCGACAGCCTCCAGCGCCGTGTGCAGGCCCTCGGCCTCGGCGCGGTACTGGTCAACGAGCTGCTCGAGCTGCTCGATTCGACTGGCCTTTTGCTGGTCCAACTGTTTCGGGTGGAAGGTCTCGTCTTCGGCGTCAAACGCCCGCAGCTGTGCCCGCAGGTACTCGACCTCCTGGACGGCCAGTACGCGCTGGCGCTCTAGCCGTGCCCTGGCCTTGTCGACGGCCACTGTGGTCGTCCGTGTGGTCGCCGTGGCCGCCGTCGTCGTCCCGGCTGCGACGGCCCTCTGCACGCGCACCAGCTCGGCCGCGAGCTCGTCCTTCTCCGCCCGCAGCACCTGCAGATCAGCGTCCCGTTGGGCCACCTCGGGCTCGACTGCGCCAATCTTCTCGGTCAGGGCTGCGGTGCGGAAGCGCTCCTCCATCAGGGCTTGGGCCAGCGCCTCGGGCGAGTCGAACTCGCCGTCGTCCTGGTCCAAAAAGGCCGCCCAAGCCTGGTGCTCGGCCTCGAGCCGCTGTCGCTGCCGCTGCTCTTCGGCCAGCTCCTGCGCGAGTGCGGCCGTGCTGTCGAGTCGTCGCTGCAGCGTCCGTTTTTCTTCTTCCACCACCTCGACCGCCCGCCGGGTCTGTCGCAGGTGTCGCAGCTCGGCCAGCTGCTCGCGGTTCGTCGCCTCCAGCGCCCGGATGTGACTGACCTGGTCCTTGAGCTCACGCCGGATGATCTCCATCGTGGCCGCGTCGCCCGTCTGCGCCTTGAGCCGCAGCACGTCCGTCTCGAGCCGTCCGATCAGGTCTTCGCGCTCCGCCAGTGCTGCTTGCGTCTGTGCCAGTGTCTGCTCGCGCTCGTCTGCTGCGCTCTCTAAGGCGGATGCTGCCCGCTGTGCTGCTGCCACCTGGCCTTCCAACTCGGCCGTCCGTCGCTCGTGCATCCGTGCCGCCGCCGTCGTCGTGCTCTGCAGCTCGTCCAGCTGCTCGCGTAGCACCTGTGCCTCGTCTGCCGCCTCGCGCTGTCGTCGCTCCAGTTCCGCCCGTCGGCCGTCCTCTTCGCCGCGCAGTGTGGCCAGCTCGTTCTGCAGCGTTTCCGTCTGCCGCGTCGCTGCTGCTCGCTCGCCCTCGGCCGCCTGTCGCTGCTTAAAATCCGCCTCGGCCTTGCGCCGCACTTCGCGCAGCTCCGTCTCGTGCTGCAGACGACCCATCTCCCGCTCCTGCTCGTATGTGCTGACTTGGTATCGCAGCGTACCCACTTCCGCCTTTAGCTCTTCGATCCGCCGCCGCTGCGCCTCGTACGTGCCTGCATCGGCCGGCGCCATGTTCTCTTTGCTGCTCTCGCGCGTCGCCGCTGCGTACAATGATGTCTGCTGAGACGGCTCCCTTACTGCTGATGGCCGTGTCTGTCGCTGTACACTGCCCGCCCATGCGCCTGTCCCGCTCGTGTCGTCTCCGGTTCCGCCACGTTGGTCGTGTGGTGTGCCTGACCGCATGCTCAGGATGCTTTTACCGCCATCGACTTCAAACCAGAACGCGTCCAGGTTGCTGTTTCCGCGTCTGATCGTCTATCGCCGTCACGTGACGATAAGAGTGAAATGCGGGGACTCGAAAAGAAGCAGCTTCCATGCAGAGCTGTTCCGGTCGAGGAAGGTGCTAGACATTGTTTCGAATTGCTTTGCATCTGCTTCTTTTACGTTCCCTATTTCTGTCGTCCTGACCCGCTTCACATTCGCTCGACGCTGGCCATCCACCTCTCCGGCACTGCTGGGGCGCATTCTGCTTCAACCTCGCTACGGCCTCGGCTTCACGTTGAGCCGTGGCGGCCACTACCATTCGTTAGTTGCATGCTCGCTTCTATTTATGGGCCGAAAGCTTTCTCCTCTTCAGCTTCCCCGGATCTCCCTCACGCTGCCCATCCACACGGCCTTGATGGATAAGTACCCACGCTGACACCGCTGCAGCCGTGGCTGCCCCGACGACGACTTTCCACCCAACATTCAACCAACATGCGGGCAACTCTGGCAGGTTTCTGGAGGGCCCAGTGGCACTCCGGTGCTCTCCGAAGACAGCCAGCAAGGATCCATGGCCCAGCGGCCCAGCGGCGATGGCTCGCGACAGAACGCAGCAAGAACGCGACAGACGCGACAGATGAGACAGTGCGGTCGACATCAGTGCTGTCGTCGTCGCCGTCGTCGGCATCGACAGAGGACTGGGAAGACGCCCCCAACTTTGACATTGAAACGTTCTCGGAGCTGCCCAGCAGCGACTTTGGCGTCAACCAGCACATGATGATCAACGACGATTTCAAGGAGGCGCTGCGACAGATCCTGTGGCAGTTCCGGGCGCCAATCCGATATGCCTTTGCCTACGGCTCGGGCGTCTTCCCGCAGAGCAAACACGACGGCCACGTGGCGACCGAGGCGGAGATCCGGGCCATCCACCCCAAGGCGCCGCCGAGCGTGCAGCGCGCACAGGACGGCACGCCCAAGATGATCGACTTTATCTTTGGTGTGACGTACACGCAGCACTGGCACAGCCTCAACCTGCACCAGCACCGCGACCACTACAGCGGGCTGGGATCGCTGGGATCGGGCGCCGTGGCCTACGTGCAGGACCGCTGGGGCGCGGGCGTGTACTTCCACCCGTACGTGGTGGTCAACGGGATCCTGGTCAAGTACGGCGTGGTCAACCTGGACACGCTGTGCAGCGACCTCAGCGAGTGGCAGACGCTCTACCTGGCCGGTCGACTGCAGAAGCCGGTCAAGATCCTGCGCGACGATGCACGCGTGCGGCTGAGCAACCAGATCAACCTGCTGTCGGCACTGCGCACGGCGCTGCTGCTGCTACCGCCGACGTTTAGCGAGCGCGCGCTGTACAGCACCATCGCGGCCATCTCGTATCTGGGCGACCCGCGCATGCAGCTGCCGACGGAGAACCCTCGCAAGGTGGCCAACATTGTCGACAACAACATGGCCAACTTCCGCCGTCTGTACGCACCGCTGGTCGACACGCTGCCAAACGCCGCCTTTACCGATGCACGCTGTGCACAGCACGGCTGGCTCGACGACGACACCGCTGACCTGCGTCTGGCCCAGGACATGGATCCCCTGCGTCGTGCCAACATGGTCCGCCGTCTGCCCAAGGCCTTCCGCGAGCGGCTCTACTTTCAGTACCAGAAAAAGTTGGCCATCCCGCGCGTCGAGTTCGATGCCATGATGGTTGGCTCGCGCGCCGACACGACCACGGCCGGCTTCCGGCGCCAGCAGGGCGGCGGCTTCGAGCGGCGCATCGTCGAGGACGACCCCGACGAGCTGCGTCGCCACGTCCGCCACGTCATCCGCCAGACGGTGCACGGGCCCAGCACGACGCAGAGCCTGAAGAGCGTGCTCACCGCCGGCATTCCACGCTCGGTCCGCTACATGGCCGAGAAGTGGGACAAATGGCAGCAGGGCCGCAAGGAGAAGGGCGAGAAGGCAGAGAAGGCAGACAGCGGTCCTGCGACGACGGAGAAGCCGGGCGAGGACAGACATCAAAAGATATAGAGGGCCGCTTGCATGATGGAGATGGACACATCACAGGGCCAGACCGGCCTTCAGTCTGCTGTTTGTTTGTCCACTGTACATAGAACACCACCGCACGACGCTTTGCTTTCCTTCTGTTAAATCGGGCTAGAAAGAGGCCATTGGAGCTGGCTGGGCCGAGATACTGAGAATACTATAACATTGAGCTATTCTGGCGAGCAACTGCGTTCCGTAATCAGTGCTAGAGCATCCCGCTTTGCACCTGGTTTAGGTGCGGCCTAACTATTCTGCAAATATGTGGCCCGTTTGCCTATATAGCACACCAGCTTGAAAACACAAGAGAAGAAAACAAGAAAAACTGCCAACTTCCAAACTTCCCCCTTCTAGCCTTTAAGGGCCTTGATCTGCTCAATGTCGGCAATTTCCTCTTCGGTTAGTACAGCCCCGGCACCACGTTGCTTCACCAGCCTGGCTATTTCCACGCCTCCCTGACGTGATTGAGCGGGAAGACGAGTTTGCCCGTGCCTGAGAGGCCAGCACGGAATCTGCCCTCGAGCTGCCCTGCTCTTCATGGTCCAGTTCTCCGCAATTGCCGATGCCGCAAAGGACATAAACCAAAGGGCCAAATGGATGGCCGTTTCGGCTGTCTCTGATCCCGGCGCGCTTCGGAACTCAATTGTTCCGCAAGAGTTGCCGCTATCGGTAATGTTGCTAAAGTTTACCGTCCACTAACGGTTTGTGAAAACGTAGGCAAAAGCTCCTGGAGCCACCACCGAGTCAATGTTGGCAAACAGGGGACCGTAGTCCCCTGTGCTGTGCGCTGTATTGTGCAGCTCCCGGAATCTCCCCGGGGAATCTGCGTGGCCAAAGTTAGGTACTGCGGACCTGTTGTTTTTCTTCTGTGCTGGCAGCATATCCACCACGCTAGCACTGAAAAATGCCATGGCTTTTACAATTGACGTATGTTCCTTTAGGGCCCAGATACGGCCAGGAGTTGAAGCCGGAGAAAGGTGGACGTGTGTTCCACAACACGTGCCGACTTGAATTTCAAACATAATGGCCATGACCTCGTGTAGACGGTGAATATCTTTACGCCAGTTGTGAGCATACATGATCGGCGATATCAGTTCAACTCCTACTTTGTATCTCGTTAGTAAAAGTCTATAGTTGAGGTTTTCTAGAGAATATACAGTATCCGTTGCCTTTACCACTACGCAAAGAGCCGTCTCCCTCGATAAGCTAGCTGTTAAGCCTCCTTTCTTCTTCGTCTCCATCGAGGAGAGCAGCATTTATACTATGCTCAAGCAGAATTGTGTGCAGCACTTTATGCATCTTGGCTCGATGATAGTTATCCGAACGTCCGTCCCTTGGGTTCTATGCTGCGCGAGTGAGACATATGTTCATATCGGAGGTGCGTTTTGGTCTTAGATACAACTCAATTTCAACCCCGAAAGCGAAAGATTGCGGTACTGGAGATGCCATGTTCTCTTGAAATAGTTGAAGGCCAAATAGGATGCGGAAAAGAGTATTGAGAAGTAGGAGGGGGGGTTGAGAATGTAGGCTGTAAGAGTAAGAGGAGGAGAAAAAAAATTGAAAGCCGTAACAGATTTCGACCGTTACCAGAGTAGACATGGGCTAAGAAAAAGGTAGAAGGCCAGAAAGGAAATTTAAAGGCCGTGTAGTTAAGGTTGTGGAACAGCTTGGTAGTAAGTTGTAGTGATTACGTTGTAGTGAATGAGTTGGCATTGTGAAACTAGTTCCTTATGATGATGGTGTCACTAATGAAAGGCACTTGCATAGCATATACGGGATGGGCGCCTGTAATAGCCCATTGTTTGTTGTGAGGGACATTTGGCCTTGAAGAGCGTTCTATGTTAGCTATAGGATAGGTCTTCTGACTTATACCATTTAGATCTATGGCTACGCTAGTTTGAAACCGTATTCACTTATCCAAACGGATCTAGACAGCAGTAAAGCTTAATGATAGTTTTTTGTATTTAGACTGCAAAAGTGCGTAAGGCAATGCGGTACTGCTACTAAAATAGTTGCAATAAAGAGCTTCCTTGTTACGAGTATAGTACTATAACGGTAAGGAAAATAGCCTACTGTTAGTCATATTTCTAAAAAAAAGTAAGGCTTCAGGTATTTCGCGGCTAAAAAATGACAGTACGGAGTACTCCGTCCCTGTTACATAGCCTTTAGTGCCGTATCAGAAATGCTTATATGCGTTGTCACTTGTTTATGAAGAAAGTGGCAAGAAAAGGCTTAATAGCGGTTCCAAATGGTATCGAAAATGCCGCTTGTACAGAGCGCTGCGAAGAATTGCCTACGTATCGAGATGTACGATTTGTTTGTTCAAGAAAACGATGAACGTCACGTTTAACGTTTTTGTCCTAGTGCGATATCACGCATGAAAGTACTGAGGGGTGTGACGATTTTTTGCTCGATGAGCCAATACCTACTTCACAACAATGAACATGCAAATGCTGCCAGTCTCTTTGAAACTCCGGTCTATTCTCCCGTGCCCAGAGCCTAAGAAACGCCTCTTTCTGTTCCTTATATCAGCCTGAGCTCTTACGTCTCCCATTAAGATTCCTGGTGACTGTCTTAATATCTACCCCTTAAGTTGCTGGCTCGCCATCATCGCAGATAATTCGTCCTCTTAAATTGGCTTTAGAGGCCAATGACAAGGGTATACCCGTGGCTTACTATCTTTTATCCTTGCTCCACTGTCGCCAATTACTGTCCGACGATGATGCCTAGACTTCCTTTTTAACTTTGCGAAGAAGTTTTGTCGGCGTGTACAAAGCCCGTTCCTTGCCATCGATCATGGCCAGCATTCGCGGTCCGAATACTGCAGCGTTTCGCAGCGCCACATAACTCTCATAATGAATGAGACAGTACTTGACAAGAACAGTGCCTTGGTTTTCGTCAAATGGTACATTCTCCGACTGGAACGTCTCGGGAAGATAGTCAAGGCCCAGCAGTTTCTGGACATCTTCGGCCGATTCGAACAAAAGTTTTGGCCCAATACGGATTGGCTCTAGAATCGTCGGCGGTCTGTAGCCATTGCTATAGGCAACAACAGCTTCCTCAAATCGCTCATTTCAGGTCCAGTTTCGTTTGTACGTTGCATCTCTCCCTTCCATAGCGAAGGACGTATATATGCGCGTGTATTTTAAGAAGAGTGTGCGATGTTAGGGAGGTCGTGGAGGGGCAGAAAGGTGATGGAAAGAATATGATTGAAGAGAGAGAAAAAACGGAAGAGAGAAGTAATATGGCGATGCCTATAAAGACGGATATTTATCTTACTCCGTGCGGAGTACGAAAGTCGTATAGTGAGCCATCTCCAACCACATTTGTAAGAGTGAATTCACCAAACTGTAGCACAAAGCACAACGTTCTATAATATATGCTGTTAAGTAAGAACTAATTAAGTACGGAGTAAAAAGTACAAAGTACGATTCAACATATGCAGAAATCAAAGCCACACTCAGCCACATCACTCAAAATCTCGCTAGTCCACTTTGGACAACTACGTGTTCGTGTCATTTTCAGACAGCTCTCCTCGACGATGCGCCGCGACGACCCTGCGGCATAGACGGAGCCGCAGCGCAAACTTACGTCTGTCGGAAACGCTTGAATACCAGATTGCGGCTGTTTGGTAGTCCGCAGAACTGTTTGCGTTGCGCTCTTCCATCGTCGTCTCGACACGTGTTTTCGCGATGACGCGACAGTTCTCGGCCACGGGCGCAGCTCTGCTGGCGCTGCTGGCACTCCTTGGCATTGCGGCGGCGACGGAGCTCAACCTGCCGTCGTACTTGTACGGCGACTCGATCAAGGTGGAGTGCATGAACCGGAGCTCGTGAGTGTTTTTGTGTTTTTGTGCTTTGGCGTCTATGTTGTGTTCCGTCTTGCTCTCCTGCGAGGACGGCCTTCTAACGTCCCATGCGGACAGAGAGACGGGCGAGCACATCCAGCTAGACAACGACGAGATCGAGTGGGTTCCGTTCCCGGTCTGCAGCGAGACACAAAAGCCACTCGAGTTCCGGTACGGGGTGGAGGCCGAGCAGAACTGCACAATCGCGATGATCTCGGACCCGTTCTTCCATCTGCTCGAGTTCTATGTGCACTCGGACGCGCCGCTGGCCTGCCGGCTGGCGACGCGGCCGGCGCCGCACATAGAGACGGTGGGCGAGCGACCGTACGCGGCCGAGTACGTGCCGCTAGTGTTTGCGCTGGCCGGCACGCTGCAGCTCAGCCATCTGCACGTAGCCACGCACCTCAACGTGCTGCTGCACAGCCTGCCGAAGCACCACATCCACCCACACGACAGCGGCGTGCTCGACTCGGGCGTGGCCTACAGCACCAGCCCGCTCGGCCACACCAGCGACGGCGGCGGCGACACCCACCACACCGGCACCGCGCTGCGGCGCCTCGTCATCGGCGACCCCTTGCCGCTCAGCCTCTCCATCCGCTGGTTTCCCACGCCGGCTCTGCCCAAGACCGAGGGCCGGGTTGAGTGGGCCGGCATGGGCAATCACGTCAGCGCCAGCACCGTCTTCTACGGCCTCGTCTCCTTTCTTGCCGGCACCATCGTCTCGGCCGTCTACTTCTTTGGCACCGTCCTGCCCCGTCGCCTCAAGGCCCGCAGCCTTGGCGGCGCCACGCCCCTCGGCTACGGCGTCAACGGCGTGGGCAACGGCTGGGGCATCGCGCCCAAGCGGGCTATCGACTAGGGACGTGCACACAAGGCAGTTATGCGGAGTTTATGTCCTGTCGGGACGGTATAGAAGGGGAGTGTGGGATCGGGAGCATATGAGCTCTCTTGGCGTTTGCGTGTGTCTATGTGTATTCTTGGGAGATCTGTACATTACGATTGTCTGGTGCTATAATATCCTGTCGTGGCACGTGCCTCCACACAATACGGACATGCCCGTGATCAATGCGTTTTCTTGTCCGTGTCGACGTCGAGCTGGAAACGGGCCAGTAGACGGGAGTACATGTCGAAAAAGAGGACAGAGGCTGCTTAGTCAGTGTTGAGTCAGCGCGGTAGGTGTGGAGAGGACAACGCACGCATGGCCAGCCACGGGCCCATCAGCTGGAAGCGGAAGGCGTTCTTCTGGGCAGCCGAGTAGACGGCGGGGTCCCAGTAGCTGATGTTGTGGATGCAGACGGCGGTCGTCAGGGCGGTCTCGAGCGCGTAGACGAGCAGCAGCAGCTCGAGCGGGCCGGTGGTGCCGCCAAGAGGAGCCCGAGCCCGGCCGCGGACAAAGCCCAGACGATAGACGGCGTAGAGGACGGTGGGCAGGGTGAAGACGAGCTCGATCCAGAAGAACAGCGGGACCCAGCTGCCGCCGCCGCTGGCGAGCTGCGGATGCGTCGCCGGGGTCCACTGGACGACCGGGTCGTTGTGCGTGGCAATGTACCATTGGCGAAATCGATGCAGGGCATGCAGGGGGGCGCCGGGATTGGCACACAGCCAGGCCGGATACTTGTCCACGACGTCGACGCCTGGGCCGTTAGTTTGCGGGAGGTTGTGGGAGGGGGGGAGAAAACGGGAGAGGAGCAGACGCACACAAAATGACCGGGATCTGGATGCAGAACCAGACGAGCCAGACGGTGTCGCGCCAGGTTCGGAGAGAGGCAGCCATGGTGTCGGTTGGAGGAGGATGGATGGTGGGAGTTGGGTTGGCCGAGGCCAAGAAGAGGTGGAAAAAGGCTACGGATTGGAGCAGAGTCTGCAGCCAGTGAAGCGCAGTCGTCACGTGAGCCAGTCTTGCGTGCTGTGCTGTTGCATTCGTTTGTACTCTGTATATTGTTTTCAATTCTATAGGCTGTATTTTGGCGAGGAGATGCGTCTGCAGAGAGAGAGCCAGGCTGCCGAGAAGAGATCCGACAGAGGCCCTACAGCTCCTTGCTGTAGACAACAAAGTCGAGGTTGGGCTGGAGGACGCCGTGCCAGCTGTCGCCGTGGGCGGCGTAGGGAAACGGCTCCGTAACGAGGCTGCCGTCGGCGGCCGTCTTGGGCCGGAAGCCGTGCCTCTCGTAGAAGCGGCGCAGGCCAGTGCGCGAGCGGATGACGTCAAACTCGAACCGGCGGACGTGCCAGCGGTCGCAGGCCTGCTGCTGGGCGTACGTGAGCATCTGGCTGCCGAGGCCGAGGCCTTGGTGGGCGGCATCGACAGCAAAAAAACCGAGCCAAGCGACCGCACCATCCTCGCGCTTCGTCAGGCTGGCGTGGGCCAGGAGGGCCGGGTCCGACGCCGTAGCCACGAGCACCACGGCTGTCCCGGCGTCCTGCTCGGCCAGCTTCGCCCGCACGGTCGCGGCGCTCGTCACCACCAGCCCGCTGCGGTCGCGGTCGCCGTCCACATACACCTCGGTCGTCTGGTCGATGCGGAAGGCGCCGTTGATCAGCGCCGCCACGGCGTCGGCGTCGTCTGGCGTCGCCTCCCGGAAGACCAGCGGCAGGGAGGGCATGTTCTCTGTGGATGCGGTTTGTGCTCTTGCGGGCTGCTGCTCCTCGTTTCGTTTCGTTTCGTTTCGTCTGGTCCGTCAATGTGTTTCGATGTGTTTCGATGCGTGTCAGGAGTCGACAACGGCCGCAGCTCCCTCTGTCTCTTTTAAACAGCCCCAGGACGACATCTCGACAGGGCGTAAGCAAAGGGCGTGGAACTGGCAGCTTTTGGCTGGCCTCAACGAGCGGCTGGCCTGAAAGAATCGGGTTAGCATTGTTTCCTGCAGAATTGTACATACGGAGTAGTAAAGGTTTACCCGTGCCACGCCCCACTTAAAGGGGTATGTCCGCGAAAACGCGCACTACTAGACGACAGGGTCTCTGCCTCCTCGGAAAAATAGTTTGTCCGATAATACTACAGCAAATCACTACTCCGTAGCAAAGCACGGGAGAGAATTTTAGCCCAGATTTCCTCTTTAGTAGCTGCTTCTCTCCTAATTCAACAATCTTTGCCCGACACTATTTCACTACATACTACGGAGAAAGGCGGCCGCTATTTATACGGGCCCGTACTCCGTACACCATACGGAGTAGACAATATGCGAATAAACATGTGTCTTATTCTCTGCGTAGGCAGCTTTTTCCTAGCCTAACATTCTTACTCTCCTCTCACCTTTACTTACAACTATCAACAAACCACCCTTACCTCTCTCTACTGTTTTCTGTCGCCACCTACAGTTTCTACTATCACTATTAATAGAACAAACGATAGGTTCCTAAGAAAAAGTTTCATTTGCCTTTGGAATTGAGGCGGAGTTTTATTCAAGACCGATTCACACTGCTAAGAATAAATGTTTGCGAAACGGCCCGGGGGAGCCTAAGCGCCGCTATATCGACAGGCCGGCATCGCTTTAAGCTGCACAATACTGCAGGGTCGTAATGTCCCGAGTAATTTTTGAAGCAGACGACCGATTCACCAGCTGGCTAGTTTCAGGAGATGGCTCGCTTCGTAGCGACGAAAGGGACGGATAATGTAAGTTATAATAGAACCATTACTAAGTTTGTGAACCTAAACTCACGGAATACTTATAGTCGGAGCTGAGCTTGTATCGCCAATCTTTTCTGCAGACAGCAATTGGAAGGAAAAAGTCGTCGGACTAAACAATGCTATAGGGAAGCACTTTTCTATCAGGGCTAATCGGTCTTATAGCACACATGTGCACATTTCTCCGTCTCGCAACCGCAGGTGGACAGCACCAGAGCTTCAGGCAATCTTAAAAGCGATTGCTTTTTTCGATGCGAGCATAGCGGACATGTTGCCGAGCGAGAGAAAAGACAACGCATACGCGTTATCAAATTTTTCAAACCAAAACACTCCAGCGCAAGTTCGTGGTTTATACGCCACGGCGTGCACAACAGGGACTACGGTCCCCTGTTTCGCTACATTGACAGCATTGCCATGCCTAGGGCGTTTTCCACCATTTTTCAACCCCGATGGTGGCGCTTCAATTTCAGCAATATCACCGACAACAACGTATCCTGCGGAACGATCGAATTTCGCAGTGGACCTGCCTACGCGCAAATAGCAACCCATTGGGTGCTTTGGGTTCTATCGTTCGCGGCATCGGCGATTCGTGAGAACTGGCGGGCTAAGGCCCGAACAGCTCGCGGACAGACTTCAGTTCCGGCCTTGCGACAATTTCTTAGGGACGGTCAAGCCCGGCTCCCCCTCCGATCCGTGGCGGCTTTGGTGAAGCAGGCCGGGATGGGTTCCACACTCACCGAGGAGGAAGTTACTGACACCGAGAATATCAAGGCACTCAAAGCAGGGGAAGTTTGAGAGTTAGAAGTTTTTCCTGTTTTTCTGGTGTTTATGTCGATGCTTTAGAGTGAGGCTGCACCAATGATTGTCGAATGAACCAGACCCGAAATGGGAGAGGTGTGCGGCGTTGTGCCGTGTGATGGATAAATACATGTACTATGTGGCGCAGGGCGCTATTTAGCACACAAGGTTGTACTTCGTACCCTACCATAACAATACACACTGGGCCCATAAAAGTAGCTTTGTTGCGTCTCTAGCTTACTAAGACACATTATGTTCTTCTGCAAGGCGCCCCGCGTACAAGTACTCCATTGTAATGCATCCGGAACAGGAATAGCGCATATGTAGGCTCTTGGATCACCTGCCTCGGCGACAACAAAATTGAAGGCACGTGCGTATCGACAAATATAAATCGCAGTAACTTCCCCCGAAATACTACAGTCAGAGGGCTTCTGACACAGTACGGACGCTATCTTTTCTGCTCCACGTCAGAAGTGTAATGACAACCATGGCTTCTACACCTCGCCCCGGTCAAAAGACCGTTCTGATCACTGGGTAAACCCGAAGAAAGCAGTCCCCGAACGAATGCATGTGGTGTTAATTCAGAGGCAGATGCACGCCTGGGGGTATTGGCCATGCGGTGGCGGAGGAGTTCCATGCAAAGGGTGAACCCGGATCACAGTCTGACAGTGCAGTAGCTGTGGAAGCTGACGTGCACGATACCAGGCCTCTTCGTCATTGCCTCCGCCCGCAGACTGGAAGTGCTGCAAGGCTTGGCGGCCAAGGGCATTGCCACGGTGGAACTGGATGTGACGAAGAAAGAATCGATCGCCAGGTGCAGAGAGGAGGTGTCCCAGATCGCCTCCGGCCGGCTGGACATTCTGGTCAACAACGCGTGTGTGGTCGGTCTCCTTGTCGATGGCCTCGTCCGATCGCTTGCTGACGGATCTATAGGGGCCGCACACACGTCGAAGCGGCCACGGACCTGGACATGGATGAGGTCCGGGCCACGTTTGAGACAAACGTGTTTAGCGTCATGGCCATGTGCCAGGCCTTTGCGCGGCTGCTGATCGAGGCGCGCGGGCTGATCATCAACATCGCGTCGCTTGCATCCATCACGCCGTACGCGTTCGCCTCCGCCTACTCCGCCTCCAAGGGCGCCGTCATTGCGTACTCGCGCACACTGCGGATCGAGCTGCGGCCTTTTGGCGTTCGCGTCACCGTCGGCATGGTCGGCACTGTGCGCTCCAACATTGCCAGCAAGCCGCGCTCGCTACCGGCCGACAGCCTCTACCTGCCTATTGCCGACATCTTTGAGCAGCGCCAGACCTTTAGCCAGACGAACAAGACCATGGACACGCCCGAATTTGCGCGCCACCTGGTGGCGGCTGCCCTGCGGCCAGAGGCGCCGCTGTTCCTGCGCCGCTGGTTTGGACGGCCCGATTGGTTCTGGTGCGGTGGCATGGCCACGGCTACGTGGCTCGGCACCGTCCTGGGCGAGTGGGTGGTCGATGCGTCGTGTTGGCGGCTGTTTCGCCTGTGGAAGCTCAAAGAGATTGTAGACCAGAAGCTGAAGAAGGCATAGGCAAGATAGAACTGCTTGCTAGTCGAATCGTCACTACTTGTTTCAGCCCGTCTGCAGCAACAAAATCACCGGGGCATATATGTATTGCCCATCTTAGTTGCACAAGGGTTGTATTATTTGGTAGGCGGCAGACAATTCTCACCGCTGTCAAGCTGAACGAGAAACAGAAAGAACAGAATTTGTCCTGTATGAAAAGGCTTTCCTATGCAGAAATACAAAAGGCGGAATTTCCGAGCCGGAAGAAGAGAGCAAGACCTGTCCCACATCCCAAACTCCCAACATAGCCACGCTCGAACAGACCGAAAATAACGATATAAACGGCAAATAGAGTCGACGCAGTAACCTCACAGCTCGCCCGGCATATCTTCCAGCTGCCGAGACGGCGCGATGTTCTTCTTAAAGGGACCGTAAAAGTCGGAGAAGACGGTGACGAGGTCCTTGTCGCGGATCTGCATGTGCTCGCCAGGGACAGTGCGGAAGTGCAGGCGGCCCTGGTTGTCGAGGGCGCGAAGGCCGAGCCAGTCCTCCGTGTAGAGCGGGCGGGCGCGCAGAGGCACGTTTTCGGTCCCGTTGACCTCGGCAAACCAGGCAGACTCCTTGGGAATGACAGTGGCATCCTCGGCGAACATGTACATGGCGAAGCTGGCCAGCTGGGCGATGTTGTCGCGGTAGGTCGTATTCTTGGCAGCGCGCTCGTTGTTGATGTCGGCGAGAAGGTTGGAGTGCTCGAGGTATTGAGCGTAGCGCTCCGGAACGGACGGGTCGCGGAAGTACTGTGCCGGCACCAGGCGGCCCTGCACGAAGCCGGACCACGTGTTGCCGCGCAAAAGGGCCATGGCGCCGCGGCAGACAAAGTCGGTGGCGCTGCAGTCGACAAACTCGGTGATGCCGTTGTGCTGCGAGCCAAAGGTCACGAGCGACCGCACCGGTGGCCGGTTGCACCGCTCGACGTAGGCTCGCAGAAACTGGCCGCCCTGGCTGAAGCCGAGCGCGTCGATCGCCGGTGCCGTCGACAAGATCGGGTCCGCCGCAATGTCGGCACAGACTTTGGCCACCTGCTCTGTCACGTTGCCGAGAAAGGTCGCGGATCGGTCGCCGCTCGCGCTGGCATCCAGCTGCACAAAGTAGACGAGTGTGCCCGGGTTGCTCTGCTCCGCCAGCTCACCAACTTTACGGAGCCCCTCAGCCGCATAGTTGTCGCCAAGACCTGCAGGGAAACGGGAGCAGACGCGTCAGCGAGTGCGCCATCAAGGACCCAGAAGCAAACTCTTTGTTACCATGCCATATGACGAGCGGCAGAGGCGTGTCGTTATCGTCATCGTCATTATCGTCATCGGCTGTCCGTGTCACAGCGGAGGCCAGGGCAAGTGACCCAAATGTTAAAAGAAGCTGGATCTGACGTAGCAAAGCCATGCTTGCAACTGTGCTGATGGAAGGTTGATGCTGGACAGGAGAGCAGCCGGGGCCTCTGGAAGCTGCGTTAGTGATCGCTTTAGCGGGGGCTAGCGCTTGGGGTGGCCCAAGCTCCCTGTTTCGGGCATGGAGAAGCTTATATCCGGCTACGTTCTCCGTATTTTCAAGAGTGCCACGATCAACAGACTCGATCGATCTCGTGACCCTGCACTCCCCCCCGACTGTAAAAACGTGTTGAAAATGCGATTTTTGTGAAGACGCCTCTGGGATGAAGCATTTCGAAAGCTTTTGTTGATCTCAGGGTATCGCACTAGTTATACTAATCTCCAATAGGAGCCTGCATAAGCTCCCACTGTTCCAGGCTCACATTACCGTTGCCTAGAGCACGATGATTCGGATGTAGTTTCGGGACACAACCTTTTGTGAAAACCCGTCCTTCGATATCGATGGCCTCACCAGATGATTGGAGAAGTAGGCTCGCAGCCACAGACCGCTATAACAATGTCCAAAAAATGTGAAGAAACCAGACACCCCCTTTTCTGTGGGAACACAGTGCTGATATCTTTCATGTCAGCGAGGCAGCCGGACAGCACACAACGTTGACTGCAAGTGCATTCATGCTCGAGAATGACGCATACTTTTCATCCTCGTCCAAAGTGAGACATTCGAGTGTCATCTGTCATCTGTCTTCCCAATCTCTCAACTGACCCGTGCAAGGAAGACTATGATTCCGCCTGCAAGCTTCTGTCGAAACCACCGACAGAAGAAGAGAAAGACGGCGCCATGATGGAGGCAGACCCGGAGGGTGACGTGGGTGACGACGACGAGCACGACCTGCAGATCGGATCTTACAGGCGGTGCCGCTACATCGCGAGCGGCGTCACGGCCGACGTGTTCTGCAGCGGCGCCCGGGCGCTCAAGGTGATCACCGAAACGAGGGACATGCAGCCGCACGACCCTGTGCGCGAGGCCACGATCCTCGGTCTCGTTGGCCGACAGTGCATCCCGCTTCTCGAAACGTTCCACGACCAGGAGCAGCGCTTCGTGCTCGTCTTTCCCTACATGCCGCTGAGCCTCGACGCCGTTCTCGCTCGGACGGATGAGCCGGTGTCCCTGCAGCGGCTGTGTCGCTACTTTGTCGACATCTTCGGCGCCCTGGCCCACATTCACGGCCTGGGCATCATCCATCGCGACGTGAAGCCGTCAGCCTGTTTGATGGCATCGCCAGACGGTCCCATCCTGCTGTCCGACTTTGGCACCGCCTGGCATCCGGCGTTGTCCCAGGCCGTCGAGCCGGCTGACGGCAAGGTTCTCGACATTGGCACCGGCCCGTATCGGGCGCCCGAGGCGCTCTTTGGAAACCAGGCATATGGCCCGTCCGTCGACATGTGGGCGGCCGGCGCGATGTTGGCGGAGAGTGCCCGTCGTCCACCTTCCACCCTCTTCACGTCACGACCGGCCCATGAGGACGGCAGCCAGCTGGGCCTCATTCTCAGCATCTTCAAGACCATTGGAACACCCACAACTGAGACGTGGCCAGAGGCGGCTTCGTTCAAGACACCGCCGTTTGAAATGTACCGCGTTTTTGAGCCGCAGCCATGGGAGGACATCCTGGCCGAGGTGAACCCACATATTCGTGCGCTTGTAGCAAGGCTGGTCAGGTACGACAGCACGAGAGCGACGGCCGAACAGGTGCGTCTCTCTCTACGATAGAGTGATTGACCTTGCGTGATGGCAGTACTGACAGACACACAGGCTCTCTCTGATATACAGAAACTGGCTAGTTGATCGTTGCGGACGCAGAGAGTATAAGCGTCTAGACAGAACGGAACAAATATTGTCACTGCTTCACAAACGACCACATCTTACCACAATAGCTGTACCTTTTGCTTCTAGAACTTATATGAATGTCATTTTAACCGTCTGAGCACTCGACACTTTCGATTCCTCCACGTGCTGCCGATTTGTTGTGTCGCCTGCAGTGACCCGTCAACTCACTCGGCAACACTTATAATGCTCAAGACAACATACAACATACAACGTCCCACCAACCTTCCGGCCAATCTTGCCAAGCCTGTAAAGCAAGAAGCGGCAGTATTAAGATTGTAGGCTCGTATACTACCTTTGCATTCTGTAAGATATTTTAAATATTTCGGCCTCTAACAAACCATGGCGTTAAATACAACCAGCAATTACAATCGGCAAGGCTATATTCGTACACTAGAGCGAGAGTGGGACGTCAAGTGCTGTACGGGCTGCTCTTTAGTAGCAACTTCGGGGGCTTTCGCCCACCTTTTACAAACCGTGGGTGGACGTTTAATTCTATTTTAAAAAGGCATCCTTTTTTCTTTGACTTCTAGACCGCTTGTAATGTAAAACCCAAGGAGACTTTGATAAAAAATGTATCTTTCTTTTGTTCAGGTCTTTCAACTTGTAGAAACCGCATTACCTATTTCCTTAACCCCCCCATACCGTACTACCCTTGCTATTGTACATGCTTTACCCTTTACCCCTTTAGACTTCCTCTTATCTAGACTTAGAAGTTGTGCACTTGAGGCTTGGAAAAGCCTAGCTGCGAAAAGACGCCGTTGCGGCCACTAAATGCCTTTTCCATGGCGGGCGGGCCGCTAATAAAGACCTTTCCCACGCCCGTGGCAATGCTACCAGTCTTCTCGCTCGCGACGTCCGGCACGATGCCGGCGGTCTTCAACAGCTCGCTCGTGACGTAGCCCTTGGGGTACTGTGAGCCGGCGGCGGGATGACTGGCGACGATGTGGGTGGTCAGGCGACCCGGATAGGCGCGCTGCAATTCAGCCAGCTCAGCGGCCAGCACGACGTCCCTGTCCGCATTGACGCCCCAGACGAGCGTGACGCGCGTGCGGTCTTGGGGGTTGAGCAGGATGCCGCGCACGAGCTGGTAGCAGGGAGTGATGCCCTGGCCGCCGGCAACGACGCCGACATGGGCCTGTTCATTGGGCTTGTAGGCATAGCCGGGGATGCGGAAGAAGGTGACGCGGTCGCCGGCCTGGAGCCCGTGCAGGTGTGTGGACTGCTTGCCCCCGGGATACTGCTTTACGAGCAGGTCCACATGACCAAGCTGTTCTATCAGGACGGGGGGATGTTAGGAGGACGATTGGGTAGACGGCAGAAGGGAAGAGGTCAACGCACCAATATCGACAGGGGTATACGGCCGCACGACGGGCAGCCAGCGACCCGCCGGGAGGGTGATGGCGAGCAGGGCCGAGGTCAGGGCCAGGCCGCTGGGCGTGTGGGGATCGCCGAGGTTGAAGCGCAGGCGCTTGACGTTGTGGTTGACGTCGTGGCTGCCAGACAGCGTGAGGGTATGGAAGCCGAAGCGCGAAAAGGTAGGCGTGCCGCCGGGCGCCTCGGCCTGAGCAGCATGGCCACCGCGGCCGTACAGCGCATAGTAGGCGCCGGAGGCGACGACGACGGACGCCAGGAGCAGAGACGTGTTCATGGCCGGGTTGGCGGCGGTGGCGATGCGTGGACGAGGCCGGGGCGGACGGCCGGAGAGAAACCGGGCAAACGGCTGCTGGTGCTGTGGCGCAGAGACAAACGGTCGCAGGACGGAGCGGCTGGCGGCAAAGAAGAACGGTGACGGCATCGTGAAGGAAGGACAAGACGAGAGAGAGGTACAGAGGGGGGATGAGGGATGCTTTTAAAAGGCTTTGGGCAGGAGGAGTGAAAGAAGTCTGTATGGTCTGGTCTCGACAGAAAAAGCACGGACGGAAGGTCGGTTGGGGAAGTCCCTGGCACCGAGCTGGTCGAGCTTCGTCGGTTGGTTGTATATAGCCAGATGCTAGTTTCGGATACGTCATCGCCGATCGTTGGTTCGAACGGGCCAGAACCCAGACCTGTGCTACATGGTGCCTTTTGCTCGGAGTCCGAAAATCGGCAGTAAAGGAGGCCGTGCCGGGATAGGTTCGGTGCCGGATGGGCCTCTGCTGCCCGACAGGTTGCTGTAGATCCGCAGAAGCGCTCCTAGTGCTGATATCCAGTGATCAGGCCACGCCAGGGTGACGAAGAACAATACGGAGCACAACACGATCATCGCAGAACAGTACAGCACCCGGAGCCATCTCTGCTGGAACGCCTGGATCTCCACGGCCCCGAAGTGCAACACCGACATGGCCGAGCAAACGCGTCTTCGCTTGCCGCTCGCAGCTCGTCTGCGTGTGATGCTGACTCATTTAGTAGGATAAGGCACGTGACCGCATTCCGTAGCCCATCGTCAAGCTCGGGGATAAGGCCGCCAGCAGGAGCAGCAGCAGCAGCCGTCTGGCCGAACTGAGCGACTTTGCCTACACCAGCCGCCTTCTGCGGCCGCTGCTCGCCGACGTTCACAAGAGGCTGGAGGAGCTCTACCCGGTGCCCAAGTGGGACGGCTTCGCCTTCTGGAACAGGCCGTTGTTGACGTATTGGTCGCGTATGTCCTGTCTTCTTACGTCCGTCCTCTGCATATCTTTTCGTATATACGTTATTGATGAACAAGACGGCAGTTTGGACGGGAAATCTCTCGGTGCACTTTACACCTTGTTTAACTCGTCAAATTTGAACGTCACTTAGCAGCCATAGAAGACCTCTGCAACGGAGTAAATAGTCATGAGTGAAAGGTGGACCCCAGTCCTCTATACTCCATACTCGAACTCTGGCCTCAAAATCTCGCTTTACGACGGGTACTCGCATTTCATGAAACGACCAGCCACGTGGTCTGCTCCATCTCCATGTGTGTTTGAGTCGTACTCACACAACTAGGGCCGAACCAGAGATGGACGCAAAGCCCCCTCCGGCTCGTCCTGTCCCAAGATGGCTTGCATGGTCCAGATCCCAAACTGGGCCCATCGTGACACCAGATGCTCGGACACCATTGCAGCCACCCCCGTCATACACACCATTACCAGAGCCTGCGGTCGGCGCCAACCGGCTGCAAGAATTGAAAAAAAATATTAGTCGATGTGCCAAAAAGGAAAGACTTCAGACATCATTTGACGAGACAAGATTGCCCACACACGGGATCGAACCGTGGACCTCAGCATTACGAGTGCTGCGCTCTACCACTGAGCTATACGGGCTAAAGACAGTGGTCGTGAATCTTGTTCCGATCCAGGCAGGGATCGAACCTGCAATCTCTTGGTTCGTAGCCAAGCGCCTTGCCATTTGGCCACTGGACCTGTTCAATTGACAGCAAGCAGACACATACAGGGAGAAACAGTCTGGGAGCGCGGCTCGGCTGCGAAACTGAGTCCGTTGCAAGCGGCCATTTCGGATGCTGGCCTCTACAGCTAGGCTGTTCGGCGGCGTGTGATCAATTTGTTGGATTTTACATACGACAATTAACATAGATTGGGACCAAATGTCTCAACAGCAGTCTTCACTATTTTGCATTCAGTAGTTTATTTAAAGAAATACATTTCCGTACATTCATTCAATCGCTAAGTCTAGGGTACCCGGCTTGGTAATGCCCAAAAGAGCGCCATAAAATTGTTCCCCGTATGATTTTGCCTTCCTGTTCCCGTCTTGTGGGATGGTGCCCGCATTTGGCACACAACTTTCTTCCCTTGCCCGATGCTCTTCTTGGCCAGCCGGTGGGCAACTGAAGGCTCGTTATGAAAGATAAAAGCAGGACGACATAGGTGTGGTATATATATAACGCCGCCCGTTTTCAGCAGATCCTGTCTGCCTGACACGATTGAACCCGAAAAAGCAGTCTGAGAAAAATGGGGGGATCTGAAAGTGGTCTAAAAGAATCGAAAATCGAAACCAATCAAAAGTCAGGCGACTCAGTCGTCCTGGGAATCGGCCTGAACCCGAGCGACGATCTCTACGACGCGGGGGAACAGCTTGTCCTTGTCAGTCAGGCCGCAGACCTTGCGAACAACCTCCTCGGGCTGCTCGCTGGCCATGATCTTGCCCAGCTCAAACGACTCTTCATCGCCCTCGACATTCTGGAAACGGAAGGCCATCTCCGCCGCCTCTAGCAGTGACGAGCATTTGTGGCCGTTCTCAGCCAACTGGGCGGCAGGCCCAATAAAACGCTCCTTGCGCGAAAGCTTGCGCATGGGTGCGCGGCCAACACGCTCCACGACGTCCTCCAGATGCGGGTTGCTGATGCGAGCCACGATCTTGCGGACGTAAGCTTCCTGCGCCTCGGCATCAATGCCGTGCTTGGTGGTGATCAGGTAGGCCGTCTCCTGCAGCGCGCGGCGCACGTGGTGCCGAATGTGGCGGTCCTGCAGAGAATCGTAGACAGTCCGCTTCTTGCGGTTGTAGCCGTGGTAGGCCGCAGTAGCGTGGCCCGTGTTGACCGTGTAGAGCTTGCGCTCAATATATGGCTCCAGGTTGTCGACCCAGTGCACCCCGTTGATGGGGGGCGCTACCACCTCCGCAAACGGTGTGCGGTCGACCACCCACTCGTAGAACTTCTCCAGTGTGACGTCCAGACCAGCGTCGGCGTCCTGGGCCGGCACAATCCGGTCAATTGCTGAGTTTGCGTACCGGGCGCGCATATCGTGATCAGCCAACCGATCTTCCGGGGTGCGTTCGCGAATGAAGTCGGCCAGAGTGTCGGTGGCACCAATGGCGTTCTCGCAGGCAATCACGGCCAGAGGCTGCAGGTCTGCAGACCGCTGGTCGATGCCCTTGGCAATCACCGGAGCAATAAAGCGCAGGATGTTGGGACCCACAGAGCAAGTGACGACGTCGGCCGTCGAAATCTCCTGTATCAAGTCGTTTTCGTGGCTTCTGGAGTTGATGGCACGGTAGTTTGTGATTGTGTTCTCCGATGTGCCATCAACACCGACCTCAATGACCCTGTAGGACTTGCTGGTGTTCAACTGGTCGACGATGTTGTCGGACACATCGGCGAAGACGACCTCGTAGCCGGAATTGTGGAGAAAGCAAGCCACAAAGCCACGGCCGATGTTGCCGGCACCAAAATGCACCGCCTTCTTCGCATATGTTGAGCTACTTGAAGCCATCGTGGCGGTTGAGGCAAACGTGAGATGGAAGTGGGCGAGAAAAATGATTTTTGGGGAGGAAGACGAGGTAGGATGTATGTTAGGTTATACGGTAAGAAGTTGGGACACGTGCAAGGATGAGATTGTGTATAAGCAGAGTATGATTGTGGAGATTGTAAACAGAAGCTGTCTATGATCGTGAGCGAAGTGTGAGATGGAGCGGATGAAGGTCGTCTTTATATACTCACAAGGAGGAAACAAGGGGAGAGAGACGAAAAGTGGGCTCTGGCCAGGACATATGAAGGAGGGAAACCACAGTCCAGGGCCAGGTACGAGTTTCGTGCAGAGAGGCATCGTCATACAAAGACGCCGGCGCAAAGTAGCCCTATCCAGGCGAGTAAGTTGCACTGCTAGTGCAGGCTGATAGCCGACTGTGTGGGGCCATACTATACTAATGTTATAGACAGTGCGAAAGCGGATCCCAACCAAAGCCCCTTAGCAATGTCGCCACGCCTGGACAATCTGCTGTACACTGTGGCGCTAATGACCTGAAAGGGCCCTGCCTTCGTCTCACTATCCCATTAGCGGCTGTAACTTACGACTGCAGAACCGCGGTGCGGCGCCCTGCTTGAGGCGGTGCAAAGGAGCAAAGGACGCAAATGAACTCGCACTGGCGCTTTCCCAAAATGTAAGATGCTCTTCACACCTCCCAGACGGGCCCCACACCTCCCAAAGAGGGGACAGCACTCTGCGGTCTGCTACAACATTGGCCCCGCCCTGTCCGCTGGCCTTTCTCCCTATCTCTACGGAGTACTGGTTGCGTCATAGTGCTGGAAACCTGGATATATGGAACAAGCGGTGGGGCCGATATTGTGAGTGGGCTGCACTCCCACTGGCCCGGCAGAGGCCTTTTTCAGGTTCCGGATTTTACATGTACATGGCTTTCCTGTTCCTTCGGCACCTCTACACGGTAAGAGCACCAAACCCCACGATGGGCTCCTATACGGCCCTTTGCTCCCCTGTGCCTTCCTCAGGTCTGACCAATCTGTGTGCAGCCGATAAAAACTGTGTTACGCTGGCATGTGCGGTGAAGCAACGATGCGGGCGACCAGTCGTTCGCTGCTGCCGTTTCGTACATCCTCGTACATACATACGTCGTATTGCATGCAGGACATGTACCCAACAGATTATGTGATTGGTAAGGGGGGACAGTCTTACCAGGTATAAATGCTATCTTACTTCGTACAAAAACAAATCAAAACAGGGTACTCGTACGAATAACATACCCTGTCAATACAGGCCACTGCGGTAGGCTGCGACAGAAAACGCCTGTGGACCAGCGGATTGCTGCCTAAATAGTTGTCTTCTGCCAGCGCGGAACTCCGCTGAAATGTCCGCTGCAATGCACAGCGCCGCTACACATCTCACAATACTGTACGTGTCTTTGCTTGTTCCGACCTCCGTACGACGCAAGTACGGAGATTCTACTGCTAGAAGCCAATGTCCGAAAACAGGGCTCACGATGATGGTGCATGCCATATGCACTGCCCGCCGAGACATTATCGAAAGTTGCGCCGTCGCCGCCTCCTGTCTGTCTGCCTGTTCGAATCCCCGAGATGACTCTTCGTTCTTGCTGATTTCGCCTGTGTGGGCTGCCTACAATATTAGATCGCAATACTGAATCATCCTGAGCTGTTTTCTGGCCTGCTTCTGACAGGATCACGAAAACCCAAAAAGCCCTCAGGCTGTGTTCTCCCTACGGCAGCTGGAGAGGGAAACCCGGCAGAGCCTGAGCCATAAACCCAATTGTCTGCTGATTGGGACGAGGATGCAGACATCACGTGTCAGTCAGGAGTAGGCAATCTCAACTGCCCTGTCTTTCAGGGATACACTGCATCACTCACCCAGCTTTACGTCAGATTTGTGATTGATGGGTCAGACATCCTCGCATGTTTAGCAGGAGCTGAGAGGTGCACCCATGCAATTCATCCCGTTTTCTCGATGCAACTATTAATAAACAGCACTCGTCCTGCAGGCAGTCGTGGGGGCGCGAGGCACAACCACTGTGCTCAAACCAAAGACCCGGCACGGCCAACAGGAGTCCAAATGTTGATGCATGGGCCCCAACCTCCCACCCTTTTCTGGCCGTATGTGACAGGTACTCCGTACTAGCCAATCTCCACTGCCGCCCCCGCTCAAGGCTACGACAGCATAACTGATGCACGTACTATGTAGTGTACAAATGGCATCGTGCATGTACGTAAAACACCACTTGTCATTTATTCCCAAGGCTTATCGCTAACTCGAACTCCGTAGAGGCCTCGTTGACTGGAGTGGGGCCGGCCTCACCCGAATGTTCATGGGGTGTGGCACTCGGCTACGACAGCACTGTTCAGTTCGCGAACAATCGAAACAAGGGCCAATTCAAGTTTGAAGAAACTCGAGTGATCGGTGTGTCACAGAAATCTGTCGTTTCAAAGGGTCAAAAGCCCCAGCACTACGAATATTTTGATGGTGCATAGGCTCAAAACCTCGTCTCTCTTATTAGTCTAGCCTGCGTAATGTATGTACCTGTTTCGTCACAAATATGGTTTGTACGCCAACACATCAAATCCTCTTAATCCCTTACTGCCGACAAGATGTGTTCAATCTCGCTTGCAGCATAATCCCCCCCGAGCCAACCACGATGTAAAGAGCGACGAAATGAGTAGATAACAGTAGTCTGTACAAGGAGATGCCCCTCCCCTGCGTCATCTGTGGGGAAAGCCGGGGTTGTCAAGTGGGCTTTAAACCAACTTTATCCGAGGTAGTCGTGCATCGTATGGGGCAACCTCTCAGTCTGGAGGTCTGCAATAGGACGCGGGCAGACGATGGTAGTATACCTGTCCGCGTACGTGTTTGTTAACGAAGAGGCTAAGAAGCGTAATCCACGCTAAACTATCATGTCATTCCCATTCCAACCTAGAGGACGACAAGGATCGGTGCGTCTGCCTCGGCCACAGCCATGCCTTTGGAATCAGCAGAAGCCCCACGATGTGCCAGTTGGCCTGTTAGAACAAGCATCGTGAGTGCACTCGGAATTGAAAAATCTACTATTCCACCCAGCACGGTTCTGCTCCTCCCTTCTTCTTGCTGTTTCCGTATCCTCAGTGGCAATGGGAGAGAACATCCGAGGTTAACACTGGATTGATCTTTGCATTTTAATATTTTTACATGTCAAATAGCAGCTTCATCACAATGGATCTAAAGCCTGTGATGTGCAGTAAGCCGGTCCTATTTGGCTAGTGCTTCGGATTGTCTCTCCAATGCAAACCCCAGGAATGTTTTGCTTACTACAAACATGCTCACGGGGTCAATGCAATAGTATCTTACGAGAACAGCCGGCGGCGAGACAGATGGGTTCTGGAAAAGAGGGACAACGGACGCTGTGTGGAAAAAATGTGGAGACAACAATACCAGGGCTGATATCGAAGTGTAGGATACCATCGTACGTACAGAGTAGCGAGCTTCGCGGTCCGCTGTCGTCTTAATAAGAGAGACACAGCAGACGTCCTTACTGCACATATATATAGCCTAGGTCGGCCGGCTCTCCATAACGTTGGCTTGTCAAGTTTCCACTCCCCGAGCATTTGCCCTGGCCTTGTGCATGAAGCGTCTTGCTACGCAGTGAGACCTCAGTCAAACCTTCAGTCACATCAGCCTCGTCAGCCTCATCAGCCTCGTAAACCGGCGGCTGGACATCAAAACGACAGGAGAGCGCTGGAGCAGGAAGGTCGCAAATGGAACATACGGTGGGAGCCACTCTAGCATAGCTGCTAATGCAAACAATACCACGTTTTAGTGATCTAGAGAACTGGCCCGACAGTTAAAGCTTTAGAAGGTAGAAATGCCGTATGTACGAGTATGAAGCCACCCATCTGTTGGAGCGTGTCATGTGTTTCGTGGATCCGAGCAAATTGAAGCGCGAACGGGGATTTTTTGAACGTCGAACCACCTAATCGAGATGCAAATCGGCTTCTGGCCTGAACAGCTGGTACGGTTCAGCGCTCTACAGGGGCCTGGGCGCTGAACATCCCCTGAAAGTTACGAGATCGTTGCGCTAGCGCAGCTCCGGGGCCCCAAGAAGGTATCGCTAGTCCCGTAGTAGACTAGCTCATATCTCAAGATGCCGAGATGGGCTTCGCACAAGCTCATCCACTCGGGCTGTTAGCTTCTCCGACACCAAAAAAACAATCTTACATCAGCGACGAGCCGTCTGGCCAGGAGCGAACGCACACCGGTTTTTCCCTCTTGCATAGTCGACAAGACAGCTTGACCACTTGGTAATACAGCTTCTGCAACATTCGTCGATCGCCGATCACCTATCCGTCTCTACTTGAAGCGCCTGTGCATCGAAATACCGCGAAACCTCCCCGCCGTCGAACCACCAGGTTTCCTCACTCTCGGCCGACCAGACTCCCCGCTTCAACGACTTCCCAATGACTACCGCATCCCCTACCCGTACATCGACCGCCAGCGAGAGCACGCACGCGGACCTGGCCAAGATGACGTCCGACGCACAGCCGCACCACTCGTCTCACAGCCACAAGCACCATTCTGGTGCTAATGCCGCAATTATCGAGTACGGCTATCCCCACGGACACCTTGGCCATCTTACCGCGGACGAGGACAAATCGTTCCAGGAGTTCAAGCAGTACCTGGTCAAACAGGGCGTGTACAAGCCAGGCCCGCCGCCGTCGCACGACGACGCGACCCTTCTGTGAGTTTTTCCTGCATCTCTGCCGGTTCGAGTTCTCTTTTTGAGGGCATGAGGACTGGGCAGCTCGAACGGTGTGGCTGACGTGCCGGGTCACGCCAGCCGCTTCCTCCGTGCCCGGCGATGGGTGGTGCCGGACGGATACAAGCAGTTCAAGGAGACTGAAGACTGGCGAAAAGCCAACCAGCTGAACCTGCTGTATGACACGATCGATCTCGACGGCTACGAGCAAAGCCGGCTGCTGGTAAGATGGCAACGGACGTGCAGCGAAACAGAGGGGCGTAAAAGCCATGGCTGACGTGATTCCGAAGTATCCGCAATGGACAGGCCGCCGAGACAAGCGGTAAGCTGTCCTCTCTCTGTTGTGCTCGCCGTTTCTTCTTTCTCATGACCCCTCTTAGTGGTATCCCGGTCTACCTATTCGAGATCTGCCACCTTGACTCCAAGACGATTGCGACGTACGAAAAGACGGCCAACAACACATACAGCAAGGCGAAATCGGACGGGAACACGCCACCGCGGCTGCTGCGCCTTTTTGCGCTTTATGAGAACCTGACACGATTCGCACAGCCGCTCTGCACGCAGATGCCCGACCGGGAACACGCCACCATTACGCCCATCACGCTGAGCACCAATATTGTCGATGTTTCGGGCGTAAGTCTGCGCCAGTTCTGGAACCTGAAGAGCCACATGCAGGCTGCCAGCACACTGGCCACGGCCCACTACCCGGAGACACTGGACCGTGAGTGAACCCTTGGTGCCCGTTGTGCTTCTGGTAAGCTGCTGACATATGCTCTCTGCTTCGCAGGTATTTTTGTAAGTGACACCATTCGGCCTCTGCTCACCCCGTGCCCATATGCTGACCGCGGCCGCAGATCATTGGCGCCCCGGTGTTTTTCACGACCGTCTGGGGCTGGATCAAGCGTTGGTTCGACCCGGTGACCGTGTCCAAGATCTTCATCCTCGGCCCCCACGAAGTGCTGCCCACGCTGCTGTCATTCATTGCCAAGAAGGACATACCGAAGAAGTACGGTGGCGAGCTGGACTTCACCTGGGGCCAGATGCCCAACCTCGACCCTGCCATCCGCGCGCGCACAACGTGGGAGAATGACTTTACCGACTTTCCCAAGGGCCCGCTGTTCTGGCGACCCGTCGGCAGCGACCGGGTCGAGTGCGTTGCTGCCGGCAGCGTGAAGCAGGTCGAGCGGATGGCGCGCGTCTGCACAATGCCAACGTGCTTCCAGGGAGCTGCAGCCGTGGTACCCGAGGAAGCGATTGGCGCCATCAAACCGGTGGTGGCATTGTCTTCGAACGGACGCGTCGAAGCTATGCAGGCTGATACTGTGGCCAAGCTTCAAGAGCTTTCGGTTTCCGAAAAGGCTAAAGCGAGCGGCATGACACCCGCAACAGTTACCGTTTAGTTCGACCCCCACAACGTACATTACACTGTGGCTGCATTTCTGTTAACGTTTCCTCCACATTTGTTCCTTTGCATGCTCCTGTTCACCCCAACTTGTTTGCTTTTATTTCTTTGTTTTCTTCAACATGGCGGCCTGGAACTGTCACACTGTCTCGATAAAGAATAACGATAAACCCCACGGGAGACTCAAGGTTGTGGTAGACAAGGAATACACGAATACTTTACAGAGCAGAACTCGCCGCAGAGTGTACGGGAGTAATATTGTATGTAGTATCAAAGTCTAGATTGCAAATGAGAGCAGAGCAGGTCTGCCGGACCGTCCGGGAGGCCGTTGCCAGCACCATCGTCACGCTGTATCCTGATTCTGCGTCTGGCTGTCACCGCGAGGTGGTGCGTGGCCGCGGCGCCGTCGCCACTCGCGCACGCCGCGCTCGACCTCTTCCCACGTGACGCCGTCGCGGACGAGCCACATGGTTATGCCGAGGGTTTCGACGTTGCGGTTGCGGCTCTCGTCGTCGAAGAAGAGAAAGTCCTCGTAGGCGATGCCTGTGCGGCGCTGCAGTGCCTCCATGTGGCGCAGCTTGTTGCTGGGGTAGATTTCGAGGCCGGCGTCAAAGGCGTCAATGGCCTTGATTATAGCCGTCTTGGTGCCTGTCGCGGCCGCGCGTGCCTTCTTCAGCGGCCGGATCCCACCACCACCGGCCGGTTCTGGTGGTGCGGGCACCTGAAGCAGTCGGAGCAGGTCCCTAGCCAGGTCTGGTGCCGACGTCCGGCTGGCCACGCCGACGCGCAGGCCAGCGGCCGGCAGTGCCTGCAGCAGGTCCGGCACGTCGCCGTAGAAGCCAAACGTCTCGCCGATGCGATCGACCGCGATCACCGGCGCCGGCTGGCTTGGCCGGGGGTGGGCATGGCCGGCGCGTGCTGCCGGCGAGGCCACCTTCAGTGGCGGCGTCACGTGTGTATCCACCCAGAACGGCCAGAGCGTGTAGTCGAGGTCGAAGACGAAGAGGCGCGGCAGCGGAAGGCCGTCGACAAAGGCCGAGGACGGGTGGAAGGGGTACGACGTGGTCGAGGCCGACGACGTCCGCTCGGCGGCGCTGCTGCCCGCCGTAGACGAGGCCAACGACGGCGCATTGTTCGACAACATCGCACACGGTCGGCTGCGGTGAGGACGGCCGGGTCGGAGACGGGGGGCGGCTGCGTCGATGACAAGAACTGTGTGCTCAGCGCAAAAGATGGAAGCCTTGATTGGCGGTCATAGGGCCGTGTCTTACACAGTGCCAATATTATAAGCACTGTCTTCAGTTGTCGTGGACACGCATGCCATCGCTTTCCCTTTGCTGGACGGCCAGCAGAGGCATACCATTTCCATTGGAAAAGTAAGCTTGAAAACAGTCGGTGTCAGATGCAGTTGGCCCTTTCATAAATAAATGAGACTGCATCTGATTTGTGGCTTGCAATAGCAGTACTCCGTACTCTGTACGCCGTACTCCATAACCAGGCCATTAATCGCTGTCTCCATCGCTAAGAAGTAGCGGCCTAGTGTACTCCGTACTTTCCTCAACCACACTTTGCAGACAGTCCCAAACGACAGCTGCACAGATTAAAAGAGTTCTCAGATTTATATCAGTTCTATTCTGTCTTTGTGCAGCTATGTCCGCACTTCACCCAACTGCCGTCCCCCCTCTTTGCTCTCGGACTTCCCCTCCCCGCCTCCAACGACAAATGACATGGATGCATCTTGTGCTGCCATACTGAATCATGGCGGAAAATCCGACTCGACCAAACCCTCGAAGTCTCTTTTCAAATACATAAATCGGCCCCGAACTGCTTCCATTAAATGCTGAATATATCCTCCTCCTTCTCGTTGCGATTTTCCTGCATCTGATGCTTATTTAACGTTGTTCTGTCTTCTAAAGAGCCGTGAACGTGGATTGATCTGTACATTGAAACGCCACGTCGAATACACAACAACACGACAGCAGCAAATTCGAGCTGCTGATCAGCTTCGCTACCAGTCTGACTTGTCTACCTGAATCCCGTCTTGAGATTCAATCCGCCGATTAGACTTGCTACCATGACGGCCCATGCAATGCGCAAGATCCAACTCACCCATCTCGCTCATGTTTACTACAGACACAAGGACGCAGCCACTGCCCGGATATTCGTGGAAGACTTTGGCTTCCTCAAGGAGAAGCATGCCGGCAAGCGTACCTATTACCGTGGCTACGGAACCGAGCCCTTTATTGTGTGCATAGAGGAGGCCGACGAAACTTCTTGGGGCGGCGCTGCTTTTGCAGTAGCGACTGCCGAAGATCTCGATTACGCGGCTGCCACGCTACCGGCTGAGTGCCGGCCCACGGCTGTATACGAATTGGTTGACGCACCTGGTGGCGGTCGTGCCATAACTTTCTACGACCCTATTGATGGCTTCCCCTTCCACCTAATACATGGCCAACAGAGTGTGGAGGCGTGTGATCCTATGTTCCCAGAGATGAAAGTTAACTATGTGTGTGAAGCATGCCCTCGCTGTCAACACAACTGCGTGCTAACCGCATCGATATCATAGCCTGTTGAGAAGAACCGGCCGGTGAACCAGTTCCAGCGGTTTGAGAAGCGTCCGGCACCTGTGCACAAACTGGGCCACTTTGGTATGTGCGTGACCGACTTTGCGCGCTGCCACGACTTCTATTCGACACACTTCAATTTCTTTCCCAGCGAGCTGGTGCATGATAGTGCTGGTGTCAACAAGACTGTCTTTTTTCGGCTCGACCGTGGCGAGCAGAAAGTGGACCACCACGTCTTCTTTTTATACGAAGGTGGGCCCACGGGTTTTCAGAGATAAGTCACAAAGGCGCAAAGATCCAAACTTACTAACAGTCCGACAACAGGGCCCAAGTGTCATGTGCATCATACATCCTATGAGACCCATGATTTCGACACGCAGCTACTTGGCCATGACTGGTTGCGGGACAAAGGCTACAGAAACTGCTGGGGCGTGGGCCGTCACGTTATGGGCAGCCAGATTTTCGACTACTGGTTTGTGACACGGTATCTGGGTACTGGCTGCACACTGTTGACATCTATTTGCAGGTTCGACCCGTCTGGTTTTATACTGGAGCACTACGTTGACGGTGACCTACTCAACATGAGCGAGCCGACCCACCACACGCTAGAAAAGGACGCCCACTTGCACGTCTGGGGTAAGTCCCCGTTTCTTGTCCCTGGTTCAAGGGGCTAACTCGGTTTTTACTAGGCCCCGAGGTCCCTTCGACTTTCATGAACTAGTCAATATATTCTACGGAGTACAACACTTGATATATATCCTATTGCATCTGGCCAAAGCCGTTTATACTCAAATGATTTCCTCCCACATTCCTGTCTTCTCAGTCATCCTGTGCCACCCGAACTATGATCTTGCCGCGTGTCCGATGCGTCTTGAGCTTCGTGTATGCCCGCGGAGCTTCATCAAATGGCACGACTTCTTCAATGGGCACTTTGATTTTCCCCTGCGCAATGAGGTCCAGAACCAGACGCTCGGCCGCAGGATCGTTATTGTTCACGAGTACCGGCCGTGCATGATGACCACCACCCAGGAAGCCTGGCAGTATATTGATCCACACAGCCTCCTTGATAGAGGACACGGCGACCTGCACATAACGACCGGCTGGCACCAGACAGCTATCAGCCGCCTTGTAGAGGGCAAAGGGCGCACCAACGAGGTCGATGGCGAGATCAAAAGGGTGCTGAGCCTGGCCGGCGGCTGAATGGGCAACGAGGGTATCGGCAACGCTCGTGGAGCTGTAGTCAATGACAGCGTCAGCGCCCAGGCTGCGGCAAAAGTCGACGTTGCGTGTGGAGCACGTCGTGGTGACGTGACAGCCTCGGGCCTTTGCGATCTGGATGGCGAAGCAGCCGACGCCTCCGCTGCCGCCGTTGATGAAGACGCAGGGAATGGGAGCTCCAGCCCCAGCCGGAAGACTCTTGCTTTTTTCCTGCACGGCCTTGAGCTGCGGTACCAAGGCGTTCCAGGCCGTTGGACCACAGATGCCCATCGAGGCCGCCTGGTCGACATCCACGCCCTCGGGTACGACCACGCAACCACTGCTGTGGGCGAGGACATACTGGGCCAGCGCGCCGTGCTGTGCTATGTTGTTTGTCTTACCAGCCACTAGCTGTCCTGGAACAAACCCGGGCGCTGTCGCTGCCACCACACGACCGCAGAAATCGGACGCTGGTGTCGCTGGTCGTAGCGGCACAAAACGGCCGACCAGCGGCAGCTCCGGGATTTTGTAGTCGACCGGGTTAACTGCCGCCGCCAGAACGCGCACTACGATCACGTCGCTGCCTGGTTTCAGATTCCGAAATGTCTCTGGTACCGGGTAGTCGCTCACAAGGCGCATGTGGTGCTCGAGACCACTCCCGACCGACTCATAGACCCAGGCCTGCATCGTTTCCGGGACGGGGCTGCCAGTGCCGCTGCTGCGCGTCGCCGTAGCCATCGTTTCTTGCGTTTCTTGTGACATTTTCGGCGAAAAAGTTTGTTTCGGATCGCGGGGTAGTCTGAGGAAAGAGGCAGTAGATGGCCAAAACACGATGTTCTGCTATACTGACGTGACGTAGATGGCGGGCGAAGTCACGTGGCCTCGATACGTGTCCTTTGGTTGTTGGATGGAGGTCCATATTGTGTCCTGATCGCCATGCTCTTAATAAGGAGGACGTTGGGAGGACATATGACAGCTCTGTGGGGGCACTGTTCCCTGTCTCGGGCATTTTAGGACTGTTGAATATGCTTTAGTGCCTTTACTGAGAGGCCCAGGTCTACTACGCTCTTAAATATCTCGAGTCCTAGTACTACGTCAGGATTGGAAAGTTAGTAATTCCTTTAGTGTGATGGTACGTGAGGGAAGCTAATTGATTAATGTAAAGTATCTCCTGATGCTTGGCTTATGAGGGGCAACGTGTTGCACGTGACTTGAAGGTATTTTCAATGCCGCTGTTAGATAAACTGTCTATCATGAGAATGTATCGCCCTTGCGGTGGTTTGCCCGCGCGGCTCAGTCCTAGCCTTTGCGTTAGACGTATAAGATCCTCCGTGCCCCAGTACTGCTGGATGTATAATTGTCGTTGGGATCCCTCAACAGGTCGGAAGATTGCATCAGTCCACAATACGGAGATTTCAAAGGAAGAAAAGTGCAAGATTAGACCACTATAATTTTGGCCCATTTCGATTTTGACACCGGCCGGTACCTGAAAGGCGACACGACAGGCTGTATCAGAGTGTGAGAATTTTCTTTTGTGGTCATTAAGGCTTTTGACATAATGGTCGGTAAGCACTTCGCAGTTGTTCGGAAAGTCAATTTCGGCTGTCAGGCCGTGATCAAGCCTGATGTGCACATAAAGCCGCATTGTCTCTCTGGCCATGCTTGGCAGACCCATGTAGGAAGCGACGTTGGTTTGGTTCTCGGTCGAACCCGATCTTTTGGGATTGTTGAGTGACTCGTACTTGCGATGCAGTTGTATTGAAAAATGAAGCGTGCACATGTGGAGCAGATACATTCCATTTATATTTCGTACCCCGCGGACATTCAGCCGCTTCTGATAACAGTCCAGGACGGCCCAATGGCGCTGGACAACGTGGCAACCTGTAAGCCATGATTTTTCAGAAAATGACGGTTCAGAAGATGCCTTTGCCATGTCTGTCTGAATACTCCGTACATTTGCCTTTTTGTTTATGGTCATTTTAGCGACTCGGAATATGAGCCTGAGCATGGATCTTGAAAAGGGCTACGGGTCCGGCGCGACATCTGAGGCTGAGTCACATTTCCCCACTCGTAAAAGCGATAGCCATTTCCGCCTTACTGACCTCTGACATTGATAGTGGAGGAAAGCTATGTCGCCCGCGGACGGCGTTCTGTGGTCTCCTAGGCAGATCAACTTTGCAGGTGGCGGGCACTACGTACGTGACCGTAGCTCTATGGAGCCACGTCTGATGACAGAGTACCCTCCGGAAGCAAGGAAGACGACCCTCAGAGCTATGAAAGGGGATTTCTCGGCGAAATAGCGACGTGAATCCCAAACTCTATTTCTCACGCAACCCTGAAGACGGCCTTCAGCGCCGTGACACTGAACTCTCTCACCGTAACAGTGAAGTGAATCCCAAACTGTTCTCACGAACCAATTAGACTAAAGCGCCCTTGAGCAGTACGGAAGTTGGAATTAAGCGCAGTGATAGTGGGATTTCCCGTCGGAACAGCGACGAAATTCCAAAAGCTCATTCCCCGCCTGAACAGGCGTCTAGACCCTTTATATCTGATCCAGACCTGTTATATACGCTAGATACAGACCGACCGGAAGAATGGGTTTAAGGCACCATTTAGGTGGCCTAATCGTCAAGTTGGACGAGCCTAAAGCCGGCTGGTTGCAGTCGGCTGTCGCCTTCTTTCTGAAGTGCTGGACCGGGCCAGACGACAGGACTGGCTCAGACGACAGAAGCAGGTTCCGAATCAGCTTTGCAGAGGTCCAGCGAATGTATATACGCAAGCTGCAATGTCTACTTGTCAATCACGTGTGCAGATGCGGCTTACAGGCACGAGTCAGCGGGCTGGGAGCAGACATTAAAGGAATACAGTGCGTATAAATCTCGGCCGGTTTTCCCAACATAGGCCGCCTATTAACTCGCACATAGTCAAGGCCCTACAGTATCACGACTATATGGAAAAGCTCAGCACATCGGCTCGTGACCCCTTCTTGGCCACGGGAGAATATGCCATTGACAACTACGTGCGCAAGAGCTACATTGGTGATAAGCTCGATGAATACACCAAACTCGAGACCACCAACTCGCTCAGGGCCTGGGAATACGTCAAGTCAAAGAAGAGTTGTGAGCCCATCTGCGGCACTCGCAACGATAACATACGGACAACTTGGTGGAGGAAATTCAAAGAGCGCATCATCCTCGCGGCTGTCGGGGGCGCCTTTTTCATGGGACCGATGTGGATAATGGTGCTGTTACGTGGACTCTTCAACTCGCTGATTTGTACGACAGCTTTTGTGGCAGGCTTTGGTATCTTGATGGCCTACTGCCTTGAAGACGGAAAGGACGTTCTGGGAAGTACTGCAGCATATGCAGCCGTGCTCGTAGTGTTTGTAGGGACTAGCTCTTCGTGAGAGCCTTGCACTGGGTGACTAGGAAATAGCCTATGAAATATAGTGTCAGGTTTCATTCGTTCTCAGGGAATGTGATCAGCATAAAGACAAGACAAATCGAAATGATGCATATGATATGTCAGAGGCTGCGGTCCGGCCATCTCCGCTTGCAACGAAAGAAGGGTTCTAGATCGTCTTACCCATTGCCCGACAGAGACAAGAGCGGACAGACTAACAAGCTTTTTCTTCCATTTCGATGACGACGCCCCACAGTTCGCGTGGACGGAGCCCCGATCGTTTCTACACTTGGGTAAGGATAACGGCAGAAGTGCCGACTTCCGGGACAGCTTCCACAGCAGCGATAACAAATTCTGCGCGCGGGATAGCGAAGCTGTACGGGCCGAGCAATGAGGATTGCCAATCGGAGGCCGACTGCATGTTCTCGTTATTGTTCCTTTTCAGTTCCGAATCAGGCATTCTACAATACGACGGCACGACGATGTCATCTACCGCGCTTAACATGCTCGAAATCGACATTGTGTTCTCCAACGTTACGCCTTGTGTCAATCCAGACGGCCACAATAGCTCTGGGGATTCGAACAGACGGCCTTCGCACTTCCCGTTCCTATTTCTTGTACGTCAGCTGCGGTTCTTATCGTGCCTATCAAATCGGCAATCGCGGGCGGCCTAGCTGCACTCATCCCCGACGTATCTTGTGGGGTCTTCCTGTTGCCTGCCGGTGGTCTTTGGGAGGGTTATCTGCTTCGCACTGAGCTATAAGCTGTCTGCCACTGGCAGGCCTTCGCTTGCTTCTTTGAGGATAGCCTTTGAGGCTTGCTCGCCTATGCTTGCCAAAAAGAGGAAAATCTGCACGTACCGAAGACGGAGCTTTATCTATGGCGCCTTTTGCACGAGCAGCTGTCATGGCCGGGGTAGTATGGGTGGAGCTGTGCCGGAAGCTTGTGAGTTCTTCAGTAGGTAGCAGAGATAGTCATATGTAAGGTCTGCCCGAAAGGTTTTTTCTCGCTGGATTCCCTTCTCTTGCTTCCCCAGACGACGTTCCCGAGACCTGCAACGATGAAGCTCTCTTCTCCTCTCTCGGCGGGCGCCCTGGCGAGCTGTGCGCTCGTGCTGGGGCTCTTTGCACAGGATGTGGCGGCGCTGCCGTCGCCCAAGTCGTCGTGGGTGCGCAAGGGCCGCAGCCGCAAGGCGATGGTCGACATTCTCAACGGCAAGACGAAGGGGAGGCGATCCGGGCTGTGGCAGGAAGCCTGTGCCAACTCGACGGCCAATGCGGTGACGGCGCCCAAGGCCAACGTATGGAGCAGTCTGACGGACGTGGAGGCGTCGTCGGTGGTGGCCTGGCTGTTTGAGCAGCCTGAGCTGAACCTGACGGTAGCCGAGAACGCGACAGAATGGGACAACACGCTGTGAGTGGGTTGGGAGTGGACGTGTTGCTATGGGTTGTGCTGACTAAGCAGTCTTCTGGTCGAGCTCATGTTGCCGAACAAGACGGACGCGGTGGCGTATCTGGACGGCAACGAGACAGCGCCGGTGCGGAACGTGCACGCGGTTCTGGACAACCGGGCGTCGACGTCGCCGACGTACCAGGACATCCTGGTGGGCCCGTTGCCGCTGGACAACGCGACGGCCTCGTGGGAGCCGTTGACGTACGTCTACAACAAAGAGGGCGGTGGCGGCAAGGTGCGCAACCTGGACGCAGACGACGACACGACCGACACGGCGTGGCTGTACCCGATCGGGGCGTCGATTGCGGACATCACGCTGGACCTGTGGAACGCGACGGCAATGGGCCTGGACAACGACACGCTGGACATTTGGGGCATCGATCCGCTTTGGCAGGATGACGGCCGGGTGACGCGCTGGGATACCTTCTGGATGGACACGACGGACGAGTTTGATTCGGGCACGCTGCTGCCGCTGGGCCTGTACTTCAAGTCGGACGTGACCGGCCGCGATCCCAGCGAATGGACGCTCGAGGGCTGGCTCTACAACGACATCTTTTACCCGACCACGGAGGCTTTCCGGGCGGCCTACTGGAGCGAGGGCTTCGTCAAGCTGGCGGCCAACGTCGAGGGCGACTGGGGCCACACTGACCAGACCGGCCCCGTCCGGCCGCTGGACACGCTCTACCCGCCGACCACCATCGCTCCAGCGGGCAGCCGGTTCTCCGTTGACGAGGCAGAAAAGTACGTCGAGTGGATGGGCTTCAGCTTCTACATCTCGTTCCGGCGCGACACCGGCATGGCCCTTCACGACATCCGGTACAACGGCGAGCGGATCCTGTTTGAGCTGGGGCTGCAGGAGGCCCTGGCACATTATGCAGGTGGGTTTTTTTTTTCTTTCTTTTTTCTTTCTTTCTTTTTATTTTATGTTTTTTCCTTTATTTTTTTCCTTTCGTTTCTTTTTCCTTTTATTTTCCCTTCTTTCTTAGTTCCGCCCATACTAACCCCCCAGGTAATGACCCTGTCCAGTCTGGTACGGCCTACCTTGACTCGTACTATGGCTTTGGCCCCTACGCCTTCGAGCTGGTGCCCGGCTACGACTGCCCGGCCTACGCGACCTTTCTCAACAGCAGCTTCTACGTGTCGGAGACGACGCACACGCACGTCAACTCGATCTGCCTGTTCGAGTACGACGCGGACTTTCCGATCCAGCGGCACAGCACGAGCGAGTACGTGTCAGTGACCAAGAACACATACTTTGCGGTGCGGTCGGTCTCGACTGTGGGCAACTACGACTACGCCTTCACGTACAGCTTCTTCCGTGACGGCTCCATCGCCGTCGAGGTGCGGGCCTCGGGCTACATCCAGGCGGCCTACTGGGCCCACAACCAGGACTACGGCTTTCGCATCCACGACGCCCTCAGCGGCAGCATGCACGACCACGTGCTCAACTTCAAGGCCGACTTTGACATTCTTGGCACGGCCAACTCGGTCCAGCTGGTCAACCAGGTCCCGGCCACCAAGTTCTATCCCTGGAGCGGCGGCCGGCCGCGCAACACGATGACGCTCGAGCGGTCCTTTGTACCGTCCGAGGACGAGGGCCGGTTCAACTGGGCCAACAACAACGCGGCACAAGTACTCGTGGTCAACCAGAATGCCACCAACGAGTTTGGCGAGTACCGCGGTTACCGCGTCCTGCCCTACACCGGCACCGCCCACCTGACCGTCACGGACTCGAGCAACCTCGTCCACGCGGCCCACTGGGCCGAGTACGACGTCCAGGTCACGCGCCAGAAGGACACGGAGCCGCGCTCTGCCTACGCCTACAACACGCAGGATGTCAACGATCCTCCGCTCAACTTTGCCAAGTTCTTTGACGGCGAGAGCCTCCTGCAGGAGGACCTTGTCTTGTGGCTCAACCTGGGCATGCACCATGTACGTTTGACCATGTCTTGTTCTTGCCTTCTTTTTCGTTTCGTCGCTGATCTTTAGATCCCCCATACCGGCGACCTGCCCAACACCGTCACCACGACGGCTCACAGCGGTATCCAGTTCATGCCCAGCAACTACTTCAGCCTGGATGCCAGTCGCGAAGCGGTCAACCAGGTGCGTATCAACTACGACAGCGGAAAGGTGACCTCGGTGAACACCTTTGGACAGAAGGACACCAACTGCTCGCTCGACTTTGAGCCGGTTGAGCCCGACTTGTATTCGTACACCGGCGACGTGGTCATCCGCAAGTTTCCCTTTGATCCCAATGAGCCATACTATGAGACGGACAGCATCGAGTAGAGGGTGTTTACTGTACTTGTATACATGTGGGTAGTAATACACTTCTGTGTCGATAAAAGGCTCGATTAAAATTCGTATAAAATGCTATGTTATATGCGACGAAAACTATTCTTCCCTGCGCTGCACACCCTGGCGCTGGCGCTAAGCACCTCTGCACCGGCCAGCGCTGGCTGCGCCACAGCAGTGTGTAAATAACTTCAACTGCAGCCGAGGGAGCCTAAAACGTGCACCCAAGGGGTCCTAAACGAGTCCCTGCATTCGTAGCACAATCCCGGCGTTAATGCATTGCTCCTTTAACCCGCTATACTTTATATGCTTTTACAGATTTTTATTAATACGGCGTTTTTCTACTTTAAGGGCTTGCTAGATTTTCTTTCTTTAAATGGTTGCTTTTTATATAGTACAGCATTAAATTTAACTAGTTTTTTTTAGCTTTGCTTAGTTAAAAAGCTATGCTTATAAATTATAGGCTTTTACGTAAGTACATGGTCAATAGAGTGACCAGCCCCACCCTGAAGGGCCAATAACCCGGTCTTTTGTAGTTGTAGGACATTAGGACGACTGCATATTTTTATTCTACCTAGTATGTATAAGAAACGAAGACTCGCCTAGACACAGCTTAGGCTTGTTTCTCTTGGCTTCCTCGCGGGGGCTTGTTCCAAGCGTGTTAATTCGATCTTACTCCTCCGCTTACGTGTCTGTTGTAATATTATCTGTGTCTCCGTAGTCCACTCACGATGTTGCCGTTCTGATTCTTCTTGGTCATCAAAGAGGTTGTTGTCCTTGAGATACTGAGTGTACCGCTTAGAAGTACACAATCGCCGTAACAACCCCACCCGCAGATTTTTGTTCTCAGCACGTTGAAAGAAACCAGTGACTACCTTGCCCTGAAATTCTTTGTAGAGTCTTGGATAGATGCATCTGTAGAAGAGCAAGACGAGGTTAGATGGATCTAGGAATATATAAGCTATCGGCAAGCTAAAATCGTCTTGAAAATTCCAGTCTTGCGCAAGTTGGGGGTGACTAGGCGATAGTTCTTTCCTCGACGACAGGTTACTCATAAACTCAGACAAGAGGTCAAGTTTAGAATCCATTAATCCAGTGTCATAACCAGTAATCCATGACGGAGGTAGAAAAGCATGCCGTGGGACTGTAACCGAGAACTCCCAGTCAATAACACCGCAGACATGAAGCTCGTCGGCCACGATGATATTATTAACACGGAGATCAGGGTGGCTGAGAATAAACACGTCCCCTGATGAATCAACATTTAGCCCGAGAGACTTTTGAGCTTCCTCTAAGCGTAAGGCGTGAAGCGCAAGTTCTTCGCGCTCAGCTTCCTCTTGACTAAGTTCTTGGGAAGGCATTTTCCACAAATATTGAAGCAAGTGATATTGCTCCTTGAAGAACTCTTTTGCAGTGGTGGCTGTGAAGCGTGGGGCTGTATACCCATCGACTTGAAGTTCATTTTTGCGCATTGAAAAGGCACCAATGATTCTCGGTCCTAATTCAGGACCTGTAGTTGACTGAGGTGTGAAAGATTCTTCCTGAAGAAACATCCGTAATCGGGTCCAAATTCCAACCGTCGCTTTCGGCATCAATGAGCCTCCGAGAGGGAATTCGAGCTTTCGTAGCTGAGCAAACATATCGATAACTTCCTCGAAAACCGACGCCGGCAGTCTTTTGAGCCATTCCGATGTATTTTTTTCGTTAGTGGCTGCCCACTAATATAGTCTAAAACCATGAGTACTTGGTGGGCTGAGGTATCTCGTTGGAGTCGACTACGGCCGTATGCGTATACTCGAGGGATAGGAATGTGTATCTATATACACTATATTAGTCTTTAAATAGGCTGATAATGAACACTTAGGTAACGCTTACTGCATGGTATAGACCTTACTGCATACCTTATCCCACACATCATAGACCGCTGGTTCTATGGGGAGCCTGACAAGCCGGGTGGAGCCATCGCTAAAGTTAAGGATGAAACAAACATTGAAGCTGCCTTTGTGCCGGCATCTGATGCTCATGGCAAGCCGCCGTTACACTTGGAGGCCAAAGTATGAATGGCGTCCATGTCGATTGAGTCGATAAATCCATCGCTCTTTAGCTTGCCCTGCCGATCTGTGAGAGGCAGATTAAATGGAGAGGGGACGCGTCTGAAAATGTTGTTGAGACGACCTCTGGAGATAAATGTGGGTAAGGCAATACGTCCATAGATTGGAAGAAAGGCGCTTAATAACTTAAAGCACCAGAACGATACGTGTAGTATACATAGGTAACATTGATGGAATGGTGTTTACGCGAGCAAGTCCGAGATGCGTCGATAAAGCAACCGGGAACCTATTAATGTAATTGCGCACCAATTAATAAGGGACTGCTTACCCCCCCCTAGAATTGCTTAACGCCCCCCCCGCTAACCCAAAGGAATTTGGTGTATAAGAGCGACAAGAAAGTCTACAAGATACATTGAAATACAAAGAAACCCCTTGTATTAGTGGGTACCTTACGGGCAACGTTGTCCAGCCACCCTATTTACCAAGTCTGTGACGGGCTATGGCCCGGTGTAAGTCCTCGGCTCCGCCCTCGGCTCGGAACAACCAGTCGGCCGTGTCACGTGGCCTGTCTTGCGCACGCGCTGCGTGCCGCCTGCAAACCCCTTTTCCAAGCCTAAGGACTAACGGGAGCACAGGCGGTCTGGAGCTTACGTGACAAGAAGGGTGATTACGGTGATTAGGAGTGATTACTACGACCACGGTGATCAAGGGTGATCACCGTGATCGGGAGTGATTAGGAGTGATTATTACAACCACGGTGATTACGGTGATTAACAGTGATTAGAGGAAGAGATGGAAGAAGCACTCGTGTATATAAGAAGGGAGGAAGCAGGCCTGTTTGTATAGATATCTTCTTTAGCTTAGCTTTCAACCAGTTTGATTCACCCAACAGAGATTTCTCCCATTGGGCTGGATTCTCACAAAAGGTAAGAGGTGCCGCTATAAGTAACGCTTAATAAATACAAATCTAAATGCGGCTAGCGTATTCACTAGCCACATCTAGACTAGCGCTCTTTTTCTGCCGTATGCTTAAAATATCAGGTATACAGATTTTTGTTTAAATTATTTTTTTCCATGTGGATCCTCCGCCGCTTTTGGCGGCTTCCTCTTTAGGAAATGGCCTCCAGCTTGCCGCCCCACTTTGCAGACTCCGCCTTACCATTTTTAGCAACGTTGTCGAAAGGCTGTCCAATAAGCGCATAGTTTTCTGCTTTTAAAACAAATTGCCGTTCTACCGTTCCACTGCGACTATCTTCAACATTAGTCTTTCCTCCTATATCTACGCCGGACCGACCATCGTCGCGGCCGAAAGCACTCCCTATTGTTGTATCGAATTGGAGTTTTTTGTAGTTTTTTCTTTCTTCATGATGTCTCGTCTCGCCTTAAGCATGTAGATTCTCCATCTCGCCAGCTCTCCCTTGACCCCGGTCCGCGCCTGCTGTGACTCTCTCGGTGCAGTGACTGCCTGGTAGCTTTCACACGATCCAGTAGCCCGTGCAGCAGCTTCCGCTTTACGCATTCCAATCTTCTGGCCACGATTCCCTGAACCCTTCTTTAGGTATTGCCGAGTACTCGCCGAGATCTCGCTCGCGAATTTAGATGAGTTGCTTGGTAAACTTGCCGGCGTTGCTACCAGCCTATACTACAGCTAACAACGGCAATAAAATGGCTGGCACAATGTGACATTCACGTACGTCCCAAGATTGGGTACCAGGGCTTATTTTTAGTCGCTTCGTCAAGGGATATATGCACATCGGTGGCGGTTGACTTGCATTGCCGTGTTTTGAAATAATCCGTGCGCCTACGGGGCCCGGCATATGCCTGAATAGCCACCCTGGCACTCCAGATGGCATCAAGTCGGGCCTGGACGCAGCACGTAGACACACAGTCGACATCATCAGGCTTCAAACCCCGGGAGAAAGCTGACGCACGCTGCACGGTCAACATTGTCCGACGACGAACCGTTGCCTAGGTTGCACTGAATTCGTTCTCAATTCCTGCAACTGATACCATTTTCGTCTATCTAGTTGATTCTTTCTACCTCCACACAACCGTCTAGGGCCAATTTGTAGACGTCCTCCGTCGATTGAGCTATCTCGACCGTCGCACACCAGCACGCTTTGCCGTGCTAAAGCGAGCAACATGGCCTTCACATTGTCATTTCAAAAGTCTCTCGAGTCTATCGTCCCACGCGGACTGAAAACAGGCTCTCCTGTTGCGTCACTCGTTGATGTCACCGGCCTTGGCGGAACCGGCGCTGGTAGTTGCTGCCGGCTTGGTGGTTGGTGTTTCTCCCCTTGCTTATTATCTCTGAGCTTGTATTCCGTCCCTGGCCCATCGCAGCCGGACGTTGTAGGAATGATCTCGTCATCGTCGTTTTGCACGAGCCGACCAATTTGATCGCAGCCGAGGGATCGTAGGAACATGGCCATATCGTCGGCTCCAGCGACCTCCCGGCCATAGTCTGGGCTGTCCGTGGACATATTGTCCAGCAGGCCGAGGACAACCACTTCGTAGGCTGGCCAGTTGATGTCGCGGATGACAAGCAGCCCGTGTGAAGAGGGAACAGTGCGGGGTGCTTGATTGAGGGTGGCCATGTTTGTAAAGACGCGGTGAAAATATCTATGTCCAACTAGGGGGCCCCCACCCCACATCTGTGTCTGTCCGGGTGGATGCACTACAAGGCAAGCCCTGTTAATTGGACTGCATCCCCCCGCGCACAGGTCGTAAGCGCTGTTCGCAAGGCTGTACAGTGCTGCACACGCTTGGACAGGTCGATGGCCCGCATCATGACAGGCCGCTCCCCTGTAGACGGGCCGTGCTTTTTCGACTCTCTGAAAATCAACCATGTTGGGCTTATAGGTCGCCTGAAACTGCTCAATCTGTCGAACGAGGGCATCCGGGGAGGCGGGGCCTTCCTTTGGGTGCGTGTGCCAGAAGCGCTCAAGGCCGGAGACTGAAGTGTGTCATCGGGTCGGCGGTGCCGTAGAGAAGGACCGAAACGTGGCCCGGTGTCCCGATTTAGGACCTTCATTTGGTGCGGCCTTGAATGGGGCCACTTGAGACGAATGCTCCGCTTACATCCTCTAACGCCAGGGATACACATACGTGATCCTATTAACAGAACAACCAACAGCCACCCCTACAACCGTAGGAAAACATTAGGACACGCAACGTCATGACATCAAGGAGGGTATCTGAATTGGGCCCCTGGCAGTCGTATAAAGACACAAAGACCCTGTTTTCGGTCCCTCGGGAACCTCACATCACACGCCCTACCTTACTCCTTTTACGACGTCGTCGGCTCGATCTACGCAATTCAATTTCTCGAGGCCACTGCGACAATGGCGCGCCTCCACGTTCATTACCGATCTCGTGTTCTCGCCTTAGACTCGGCAGTCCACTGACGCACCTTGGCTTTGTCGCGGACCTTGAGATTGTTCTTGAAAGGCTGCGGGTCCGTCTTCGCTTCTTGACCTTTTTCTTATTCGTTACAAGGCACACTGCACAACAGCGAGTAAAAGATTGAGCGTATTATAAATATGGTTGACAGACTGTGCGGTCAGCGCTTTACCCTCTCTCCCGACGACCGCGGCCGTAAGTGGCTCGTAGAGAATAGAATCCTGTTAAAAAAAGACACAGCGATAGAAAGTTGCTCGATCCAAGACCAACGCTACTCGACTCTCGTGCAAGCGCTTTTGCGCTCTTTCACCTTCTTCGCCGACAGTCCCCTGCCTCCCCAGATCAAGCGCTCACGACTGCACCAGGCACCCGCCTTCAGGATGTCCAACACCGCGTTGTAGCGTATGGATTCCGACGGACAGTGGGCTGAATGCGTCCGCGTTGACGAATCGATCAATGGCCTACGACGGACATGGCCACGTTACACACGTCATGACGCTGTAAAATTTGAAAGGTAATTTTTGGTGGCCCTCTCGGGTCAAGAACTAGTCGCCAATAGTCGAAGATGGCTTAATAATAATAATAATATTATCCGCCTTCCTCAGTCACTCCTGACTATTGGCGACTAGCTAGACAGAACCCTCCTGGGGAAAAAATTGTCACAGATCTGAGTGGGTGGTGTTTCTACATTACAGGTGTGTGGTGGTCACAAGTGGCCACTTTAAGCGAATAGTTAGATAAGACAAATGAAATAACCAACAGTGTGTGTGTGCTCTGTTTTCAAACATTGACTCTAGAAGGTCGACATGCACTATTATTGTCCGCCCACTGTGTAGCGGGTGCGGTCCTTCCCGTTATACCGTTATATTTGTCGGCGCTAATATTGACATCGCTCCTTCCTTACCATGACGGTTAGGATGACTTTAAAATTAGGCAACCGTTAAATAGACCTGTATAGCGATCAAGCTTCGCATAATGAGATGAGAGACGTGGGAGTAGGAGGGGTAATAAAATGCAAGAAGGAAGGGAGACGAGGGGCAATCCTCCCTCTCTTGTCTTCTCTCCCTGTCTCCTCGTCTTCCTTGCCTCTTTTCCTCACCTCACATCCTGCCTCCTTCTCTCCTACCCCTTGGATTTGACTTTCCGTCAAATATCCAGCCAGTATTAATCCAAAGAGTTGCGGTCACCATTATTCCATCCCCTTTATTTTATAAAGACAGCTTACCTTGAGCACTTTCCTCAAAGAGGGACAAAGTCTATCCTAAAGCACAGCACACAAGCCAACAAACACAGTCTGTCACAATGGACTTCACCGACGAGGAGCTCCACGAGGTCAAAAAGCGCATCAGCGAGACCATGACGGATATTGACAAGGAATGAGCGGCTCTCGAGACCTTTATCGGGTACATGCAAACGATGAGCAACGCTTCCGTCAAGCAAATCACGGCGAGCGCGTCGAATTCGCGAAAAAAACGAAACAAGCCCCCCGTGGAAGAAACGACAATGGGTGATGAGATCCAGAGGCTAGAGGACGAGAGGAACGCCAGGCAAGAGTCCATTGCCCAGCTGTGGTTCAAACTGCACGAACTGCAGCAATGGGAACGGGACTTGGAGGGCAAGCTGAGAATCGATTGAATTTTTTAAACCCTATCGCATGTCTAGGGAGGGCAAAGCGAGAATTGATTCAGTCTTTCAAACCTACATTACGTATCTAGTTTTATTTTGTCTTTACCCAAAAAATCTCTAATCTTTCTGCGTATGTCGTCGATGCGGTCCTCTCGTGTTTCAAAAAGACCATTGTTGCTCAAGTAGTTACTGTAATCTTGCGCCTGTTGGTATCTTCTATTTGCCTCGACGACCTCGTCTGGGTGGTCCTCGAAATATTTAGTAATGCGTATTTGCTTCTCTTCGTCTGTCATACCGGGCGCGCCATCGCTGTTGATGTTGGCCAGAAACTTGTAAAATATCTCCACGGCCTCGGATGGCCTGCGCAAAATGTGCGCGATGCAAAAGCGCAGGGTGGATGGGATGGCGAGCTGCGCATGGGGATCTGACGCTTCGCCGTACCACTCGCTTTCGAGTGCTTGATGTGATGCATTTTCACATGCGAGGGCGTGCAGCACCTCTCGGAACTCAGTGTGGACGATGGGGTTGATGTCCGTGTAGTCATTGTGCCCCGTGATCCACGAGGGCGGCGTAAACAGCGGCAATGGTACTGTTGTAGCAAACTCCCAGTCAATGATCGCCTGGATGCGGAGGTTGTCGTCCACAATCATGTTGGTGGAGCGCAGGTCGCCATGGTTGAGGATAAACGGCCCGTTGATGGGGACTCTGTCAGCGAGGCCCAGAAACAGAGGCTTCAAGCTGGCCAGTGCAAACAGTTCCTCTCGCGCCGTTTCTGCAGTCAGTTGCGTGGTTGGATCAAAGAAGAAGTCAGACACCACGTTAAAGTTGTGTGCCATGTAGTCCACCGCTGCTGCCCAGACAGGCGGCGAAGGGAGGCACAGGATATTGTCAGACATGGACAGCATCGGGCCGAGTTGCGGGCTGCACTCGTCTGCGCCTAGTATGTCTGCTGTGTCCATGATTTCTGGTGAAAGTGAGCCTATTCTCGGAAACTCCAGCTTTCGCAGTTGCACCAGGATCTCAATCAGCTGCAAGTAAAAGCCTCGTCTAGCTTCCGGATCGGCTATCGTAAGCAGCTTTCTGTCAAGCATGTTTCCCGCAACGAAATCCATAATAATGTAGATCTGGGCGGCTTCTTCGCTGCTATGATCATCTGTGTTTATTCTGGTCTCACTTCCGCTGTCGCGTGCGCCGTTTGCGGTGTCGACAAGGGCGTCTTTCTTGTCATTTCGAACTAAGGAGGCTTCGTGACCGAACGCATGCACGCGAGGTATAGGAATGTTGGTATTTTTTTGGAGGTATCTATTTACAGGAACATGAAAATGCGTTAGAATTCATTGTTGTGAGGTGGTAAAGAAAGAAACAAGCATGGAAAGAAAAGAAGAAAAAAAATGTCCTACCGCATTGTCGTCACCTCGCTGAGCACCTTGGCCCATGGCTGGGCAACAGTGTGGCCGATAGGTAAACGGACAACCCATTTCTTCGGCGTCATTTCTCCGTCTTGGTTGTCGAACTCGACAAAGAAGCAAGCGTTAAAGCTGCCACGGAGCTTGCTTACAACGTGGCACGGCACGCCGTTGTTGAACCGCGATGCCAGCGCACCGACGGCATCTTCATCGATCGAATTCACAAACGCCTCAACAATGTCAACTGTCTGGTCTTCCGTGGTCCGGGCATAGCCCTTGTCATCGAGTCGTCGCAGTCGCCCTTGTGTGATGCGGGCCCAGCGGGCCTCGGGGAACTCAGGGGGTGGTAGTGGACCACGGCCGAAGCCTAAGCCGATCCTGCCCCAGCCAGAAAGAGAGAGGCGCCGGACAAGAGCGAAAATACCAAAGCAGCCGGCCAGGCATATCGCCCGCCATCGGCCGAGCAGCGACGTCAATGCCGACAGCATGGTTGTTGTGTGCTGTTGCATTGTGCTTCGTGTCGAGTTCGCTGCATTTGTCGATGTTCAGCTTTCGGGAGCTCATCAAGAGCTAACAGGCTATCTCGGGGAATCATAGTTCCGTCCGTTGGGGGGGCCGTATCGCATTCAGGTAGCGTAACGCCTGCCGCGGCGCAGCGGCAGGCAGCCCGCTAGCTTTCAGCCTTATGGGCCACTGTATTTAGTGTCTGGGCTAAATTCTCTACCTTGCATCTATTCCACGAACGTTCGTTTGAAGCTTTTGCTTCCAGGGACGTCGTCGTCGCCTACATCAACAACGTCCTGACGTTGAACAACGGCGAGGACGACGACGAGGTCCCCCTTCCCGACGGCTCGTTTTTCATCGACCTCTGCGACTACGAGGAGGCCCACCTGGGGTGCGCTGTAGCGCTGGCAGACTTGGACGGGGAGTGAGTGGTCGCCGCAGTATTTTGTTTTCCTCTGTTATCAGTTGGGTTTTACAAATAAATAAAAAATGAGGGTTGCCCATGGTGGTAAGTGCAACGAAGGCAGTGAGCACTAACTATGGTTGCTGCGCTCGAAGAGTAAAACCCTAGCGACGCGAGGCACGAGTAGGAAGGGTATGTAGGAAAGAGAAAGGAGGTAGAAAAGGACGAGGGAAAAAAAGGACAATGAAGAATAGACAAAAGTGGTGACGAGCATGTCAAGTTTCCTGTATTATCTTCCTTTTACTAAGTACTACATAGCGTAGATAAAAATAAAACAAAAACAGGCACGACTAGGTCGGGCCCTTGCCATTTCCCCTTTCTTCCTCTTCTTGTTTCTCTTCCTGGCCCTTTGTTTCTATTCTTGCACACATTGGCAGTGCGTCCGATACCGACAAACATGATGCGAGAGAGCGTGACCCCACGCCGGCACATTGTACTGGCCCGGCTCGACCTCGTCCGGGTAGACGGCCTTGCGCCGCGCGCCTTGGTATAATTGCCAAAGGGACTGCTCTTGGTCCCGTATGGCGAAGGCGAAGTCGCGCGCTTGCGCGATAAGTGGCCCATCTGCGGCGATCGATTCTAAAGTGTCGCGGGCGGCGCGGGCATTCTTCAGAGCAGCGTGCGTACACTGGCCGTCGTTGTCGATCTTGGCCACCATACAATCGTAGCAGGAGTGCGGTACGGGCGGCAGCGGGGTGCGTAGCAAGCACGGGCCGTACTCGCCGGCGATGAGCGGGGCTGTGATGCCTCGGATGAGATGACCGCAGCTACCGTAGACGAGGCAGAAGCGGCAGGACCGGCAACGGGGCGGCTGCGCAGGGGTGGCGGTGCGGAACAGCTCGTACGCACACGGTTGGCAGACCAGGTGAGCGCACGGAAACACCACAGCAGGCCGTATGTTGGCCGGCAGCGGGGTGTCGGATTGTGGCTGCCAATAAGGCAGCCCGCTCAGTGCGTCCGCAGGCCGCGGGTGGTGATGCCGGCAATGGACTCGTTGGAGAAGCAGATCGGGCACGCGGCTTTGGGCCGGGGGGTGTCGTGGTAGTGTGCGTCCGAATGTTCGACTAAGACAGCTCGGGCTGCGCGTCACTCGCGGCGGTGCTAACAGAAAAGGCGGACGGAGGGGGGAGGCCGAGGGGGGGAAGGCGGGGCGCGCGAGATCCGGACCTAGGGGGCGAGGGCATGGCGGCGGCGGGTGGGGGTTGTAGTGATGGGTGTGAAAGAAAAGAGAGAGCGAGAGAAGAACGAACGAAAAAAACCGCGGCGACAGGGGTACGGCGATAAAAGACGGACGGCAGAGAAGAAAAAAAAAAGGCCGAGGCGAGTCGAATTAACGAGGCGAGGGAAGCAGAGAAAAAGCGCGGCTGTGAAAGTAACGACGGCTGGAAAAAAAAGAATGTGAATCTTTTTAGGATTAGTTATTTTTATGCCTCAGGCACAAATTCCACGAATGTTAACAACAAATAAGTATTGCCGCTCGGGCTATATATTGCCTGTATCGTAGCTTCGTATCCATCACCACACCCATAATCTTAATGCTCTCTTATAGTCCAACAGCTTGGCCTTAGACGGTAACTAGGGCCGAGGCTAAACAGTAGCGGTTTCGTATAAAGTGTAACGGGCCATAGCCCGGTATAATGCCAAGGCCCTGCCCTTGGCTCAGCGCAGCGCTACGTCCCTATAAGTTACTCCTGCAGCCTTACCCTTAGCTATAGACCTCTTAACACGTAGCCTGCTTGCTACGTATAGAAGCTTGCCGGTAACTTACACGGGTGTAATGAACTACACTATTTCCTCAGTGATAAACCGGTGGTGTCAAAGGGTTTATGTAAGTAGGCAGGTCAAGGCTGCTTGCTATACAATCGAAGGTAGTGTTTCGCTGGTTAGGTGGATCTCTGTTGTGTGTTGCTGTTGTTCAATGTGCTCATCAGGCTGCGAAGCCTATTCAGGTGTTGAGACTGAATACTTAGATTGATTGCTAAAGAGCTGTAAGAAGGAGAGTGCTATCTAGGTGGTAGGGACTGTAGTCTTATATACACGAGTGCTTCTTCCTATCTCTTCCTGGCTTACTTAGATTATTAGATGATCCTAATGATCCTGGCCTTGGATCACTTGTGTGACGGGCTATGGCCCGGTGTAAGTCCTCGGCCCTGCCCTTAGCTCGGAACAACCAGTCGGCCGTGTCACGTGGCCTGCCGCGTGATTCAACTAAACCCATCTTGCGGTCCCCCTGCGCTGCCTGCAACCTCCTTTCCAAGCTTCCACCTCTCGGCTATAGTTTGCTCCACTTGATGCCCGGAGGTGACTCACGCAGGCAGAGAGCAGGGGCTAGTAAGGAGGGATCTTGTAGACTAGGAAGCTATATAAGAAAGAAGTAGGCCTGTTTGTGTAGATGTCTCTTCTTCTTCTTTAGCTTAGTTTTCAACCAGGTTTGATTCACCCAGCAGTGATTTCTCCCATTGGGCTGGATCCTCACATATATCTTTTAGAGGCCTTCGTTCTTACTACAAGACGTGCAATTGGTCCGGACGTATATCTCCCAGAGATTACCGTACGGGTCTTACCCTGGTATTACGCACACGCCGTGTGCGTTACAGACTAGTGGTGCACTGAGTAGAAGCTACACTATGGCAGAAGGATTATCGAACTAGTCGTCTTCCAACTTCATTCTGCCTTGAATATATGTGTCTGCCTCACCAGCGTCACGATGCAATGCAAACAGTGCCTATCTTATAGTGCCGACAAAGTAATAGCAAGGAGTCCAAAAATACACCCCTGCATGCTTCCAAGGCACACCCACTAAGCAGGCCAGAGCAGTGACAGCGCAGGTGTGCCTCCGAAGAAGGAAATTCAATGATAGTTTTCGTCGCTTATATTAGGCTGTTATGGCTCGTATTAAGACACAACTTGGTTCAAAACAACACCGGTAGGGTCCCTTGTCTCATGATCACCCCAGTCCGCCTCCCATCCATTGTCGGCCAAATATTGCTTCCAGGCCTGGTCATCGTCATCGAGTCGCGTAGACACGTCCGGAATGACAAAGTAGGCAATCAGGGCGCCGAGAACGGCAAAGGCCGAGCCGACAAGGAAGGCGACCTGGTCTCCCTTGGATGAGTCGTCCGAGTACGCGTTTTGGATGGCCGTGAAGACCTGTGTTCCGATGGCGGCCCCAGCCTTGGACCAGGCCGCCACGAATCCCATCATCTGACCTCGGATGGACGTGGGGAAACATTCCGATGCCGTGATGACGACGGTGCTACCGAGTCAAACGTGTCAGTCGACAGCCAGGACAGAGAGGAGCAAGGCAGGGGGATGTGGCTGACCTTCCGGGACCGACCTCGCCGAGGGTCAGAAAGATGCCGTACAAAACGATAAAGAGCGGGAAGACGTCCTGGATAGGGCCCATGGCACCGCCGAGAACGAAACCGAGGAGGGCCTGCAGAGCGAAGCCAAGAGCCATTGTCTGTCGGCGGCCGATGCGATCGGAGAGATAGCCTCCGATAAAAGGGCCCGGGATGTAGAAACAGTTGATGATGATGCCCCAGCCGAGGTTCTTGACCAGACTGTCGCTCGCGTTCATGCGTGAGATGATGGTGGAGCTGAAGATGCCAAACGGGATGCTGATCCAGTTGTAGAGGAACCAGGTGGCGGCGGCTCCGAGGAGGGAGCGCCAATAGCGACGGACGGCGAGCCAGTAGGGTGTGCGCTGTTTCCGCATGGCGGAGCGACGGTAGGCCGTCGAGACGGCCATGCGCATGCGGAACCAAAAGATGGCCAGTGGTGGGATGAGGCCGAGGGCAAAGGACGTCCGCCAGACGATGTGGTAGCTGCTCTCCTTTTGGTGGACACACAGCAGCAGCAGCAGGGGCACGAGGCCGCCCCAGACGTAGCCCAGGCTGGACGAGAGGTCCGACAGCATGGCGAACATGAAGCCACGACGCCGGCGGTAGTTTTCGTGCTCATCGGTCGCCTCGACAGCACCAGCACCAGACACGGGATACTCGCCGCCCGCCCCAAAGCCGGCCACACCGCGGGCGACGATGAGCATCCAGAGCAGGCCCGTGGGCGAGGTCCCGTGGGCGGCCGTCGAGAGGACGATGCCGAGAACGAGAATGACCGTCGTGGCCACGGCACCGGCCTTGCGGCCGAGCTGGTCGACGACGACGCCAAAGCCCAGCATGCCCAAGATCATGCCAATCAGAAACGAGTTGGACAGCCGCGTGTAGATGGAGTTGGTCAGGGCGTCGGGATAGAGCACGGCCAGCAGCAGCTCCAGGTTGCCAATCACGCCGGCATTGCTGCGAGGTCAGCAAGGCAAATGAGGACGGCGTGGGAGAATCGTATCTTACTATCCGTCGGACCCAAGGGCCAGGCCTGAGAAGAGCACCATGAACCAGACAGACGTCTTGCTGTAGTAGGCCTTTTCTGGCTCGGCGCTGTCGACGATCTGGCCATTGTCGATTGAGACCACGCGCACGGGCACGCCGTCTTTTTCGGCCGCCTTGAAGCTATCGTCATGTTCCGCTGCCGCGATGGGCGCGATGATGTCTGCATCCATGGTGTGTGTATGGCCGTGTTGAAGGACGTGGAAATCGGCGACGCAGTTCCTCGACTTATAAGGCCTAAAGGCCAGCAATACGCCCTTGGACATGCTATACAAAGCGGTGATCAATACTACATCAAGCAAGCCCGTCGGCAAGGCATGGGTGCGATAAGATATCCAGAGACCCCCGCGCGCAGATGGCCGTAGATACGGCTGCGTTGTTTGGAGAATTCCTCGCTGCATTACGTCCTCTAATAGATAGGCCGGGGCCGAGAATGCGACTGTCTTGCATCGGGTTCTGCTACAGTTCAATCAGGAAAAAAATGCCGGTAAAGACCACTCCGTAGTCTGACCGCTAATTTGGCCTCTTCAAAAAGCCACCATTCCAACAAACTCCCACCTCACATCGGCTCCAACAACGTGACCATGTCCAAAGGTCTGTACACTGCCCGGGAGGATGTGCCTGCGGGCTGGCGCCTCTCGTCGTCGCCGAAGCGAAAAACGGCCACATGGATGCTGGCAGGCGTCTGTTCTCTGGCAGCGCTGCGTTTTGGCCTGCCGCTGTCGCGGTCGCCGCAGTCGGTGGTCGATCGGGTGCAGCAGTGCGCGATCACGAACCTGCACGCGGACACGTCGTTTCTGGACGCAGCGGTGCCCATCGGGGCAGACGAGTTCGTCGAGCGGCGCGACCGGCTGGCGAGGGCGCTGGTGGCCTCGGACGTGGATGCGTTTGTGCTCGAGCCCGGCTATACGTTCCAGTACTACGGCAACACGTCGCAGGTCGACTGGGAGCCGTGGGAGCCGGAAGAGCGCCCGTTCCTGATGGTGGTGCTGCCCCAAACCGATGCCGCCGGCGTCGTCACGGCCCAGACGGCCTTTCTGGCACCACACTTTGAAGAGGGCCGCGTGCGGATGCTTGGGATCCCGTCGCGCGATCCGGACCTCGACATTGTCGTCTGGGAGGAGCACTGGAACCCCTACGAGACGCTGCTGCGGTCGCACCTCTTTGGCCAAACCGCTCGCCTGATGGTCGACGAGGAGATCCGGGACTACATTGTCCGCGGACTCGACGCCGCCGGCTTCCAGACAGTCGGCCTCAGCCCTGCAGTCGAACGCGTGCGCCAGATCAAGAGCCCGGCCGAGGTCGCCCTGCTGCGCGCCGTCAACACGGGCACCGTCGTCGCCCTCCGCACCATGCGGCCGTGTCTGGTCCCGGGCCTGACCGAGGACAACGTCATGACGATCCTCGACAACGCCCTGCTCTCGCTCGGCTTCTCCCTCTTCTTCAACCTCGTCCTCTTCGAGGAGCACGGCGCTCTGCCCCACGGTGGCTTCATCACCGGCTGGAAACAGCTCCAGCACGAGTCCATGGTCGTCATCGATGTCGGCGCCCATTATCTGGGCTATAGTTCCGACATCTGCCGCAGCTTCTTCATCGACCCGCCCCAGCCGCCCTCGTTGCTGCACCGTCTCGCCCGTCTCTTCCGCCTCGCCCGTGACGTCGAGCAGAGCGTCGTCGCTGACCCGGCCTTGCTCGCGGAAAAGCGCAAGGTCTGGTCTGTCGTTCTCGAGGCCCAGGCTGCGGCGGCCGCCGCCTTCCGGCCCAACAACACGGCCGCCAGCGTGGACATTGCCGCACGAACGGTCATTGATAACGCGGGCTACGGCCATGGCTTTACCCACCGACTCGGCCACGGCATCGGTGTCAAAGGTAGGGAACACTCGTGTCGAACAGGAACCGTATATTCTGACAAGTGGCGCAGCGCACGAATCGCCCTATTTGAACAAGTGGAACACCCAGGTTCGGCTCGAGGCTGGCATGACGTTCACTGATGAGCCGGGCGTCTATCTGGTGGGACGCTTCGGTGTCCGCCACGAAGATATCTATCTGGTCAAGGAGTCAGGCGAGGCGGAGCTGTTGTCAGGGCCGCTTGCCAAGGGTCCCTACGAGCCGTAAAGCTGGACAGTGGGCCTGGGTGTTTGGAATCATTTCGTCGATGCCAAGATGTGCGTGGAAAAAGACTGGGAGGCCGGCATTTGCAGGCATCTGCTGTTGTTCGTAATAACTTTCCGGGGATAAAACGTAGGCTCAACTGCTCGATAGCTAAATAAATCTTCGGCAGCGGCGCCTCAATTGCCAAGAGAGGCAACACCGGATAACACCATATGCCAGCGAATCCGACCACGTCAGCTCTAAGCGCGTGACGTTAGCCAGCGAACACGTACGATTCTGATAAGTAGATAACCAGTCTGAAAGTGAATGCGCGAGTCCGAGAGTAAGACGGACTCGGACTTAATAAGGCTTCCCGCTGTAGGCTCGGAGTTGGTGGCCTAGTTAAAGAGTGGGTCCTCGGGTTCTGAAAACGAGGTTTACCAACTGAGCTCCTTTGCGCAGGTTCGACCAGTATTATTTCCGAGTATTAAAGACCTTACGCCATATTCTCTTATCTTCCCTTGCCACGGTGCTTTTGTTTCCGTCCCAGATCTCATACACACCAACCGTTCTTGTCGCGAAAATGGCTTTGCAATATCTCACAGCACCATCCTACGAGCACGGCTTACCAGCGACCCCATTGGACGAAGCCTGCCCGATGTATGCACCACACGCGCTGCTGCGCTTTCTCGACTGGCGAGACGGGGGACGGCCACTGGCCTGGCGCTCTGGGTTGCCACCCTCGGCCGGCCTGGACGACGACAGTCGACGAGGGGACACGAAGCCGGGGGACACGTTCGACGGCCACCGGCGCATCCACGACGGGCACACGGCCGTCGACCGCTTCGAGCGTATCCGGTACGACCTCAACGACTTTGTCCAGTCGACCGTCTGGGCCAACCACAACCGCCTACAGACCCGGCCGTCCGTGATCGAGGGCGGGCAGCAGCGGGGGATTTTCGTCAAGGCAGACAGCACGGCATCACAGCTCCTGCCGCCATGGCTTGCCCTCACGGCCGGCGAGCACCTCCACGTTCACGCCGACGGCAGCGCCCACATGATTCTTTCGCTGGCCGACGCCACCACAGCCATCGAGCGTGGCTGGGCCGAGGCCGTCATGACAACGACAGGCGGCAGAATACGTGACAGCAGCAGTGGATCCGTCCTGCCGCTGGGCTACGTCGCCGTGCATGCGCCACGCAACGTGACCGAGCTGGCCGAGTGGAAGCGGCTCGCCATGGCCAGCGTCCGCTACTGCACCCACCCGTGCAACGGAACGGAGATTCGGCTGCCAGAGCGATGGTGAGAACAGGCAACAGCCTGTTGTGTAGGATTCGATTTTGAGGGTCCTGGCATTTAGCGGGGTTTGGTCGATTTAGCGGGCTCGTTCAGGTGTCGGTGGGACTTTTTAGTGGGAAGCGGGCGTTCACAGGAGCATCAGGAGGACGACTCTTGGGTTATGATGTCTTTTTACTCTCTTTTTATTACAATCTAATACTCAACACTCTATGCCGTTCTCAACCAACAAATACTTTCCAAAAATGCAATCTTTAGTACGCCAATGGTATGCCAATGCGTCGCTCTAAACGGCCCGTCCTGAAAAGGCCAAACAATCATAACCAGGACATGTCCACCTTTTTCATATCGTCCAATTCCCGCACCGCGATGCGCTGCTCGTCCTTTTCCTTGCGGTGGAATTCGACATCTTTATGCCAGGCCTCATTGTCGAGTGGCAGCGTCGTCGCCGGGAACGCCGTCATCTGGTATGCGCGCAGGGCCTCTGCTCGCCAATCGGCACAGGTCTGGCAGAAGCCATCGTATTCGAGCTGCCAGTTCTTGCGACAGGACCGACAGGTGTGGCAGTCCTCGCACCAGTGCCGCATCCGTACCACCTTGGCCCGACAGCAGCAGCTGCAGCGCCGCCGCAGGTAGTTGATGTCGTCGTACATTTGCTCGTACGACTTGTGTTCGTTGCCCTGTCCCACGATCCAACCCAGCTCCTGCTTGTCGGTCGGGTCGATCACCTGTTCTGCTGCGGTCAAGGCAGCCTGCAGAGCCTCTGGCACATCCGGGCCAGCCTGGCAGGCCAGCCACAGCCGTGTCTGCAGCGTCCGCAGCCGGTCGAAGAAGAACGCGTCCAGCAACCCGGACGCCTGCAGACACTCGACGCACGCGTCATGCACCCGCAGACAGATGTCGGGGCCCCAGGTCGACCGCGTCGCCGCCTCCTCGGACCAGGCCATCATGGTCATGAAGCAGTCCTCCCGCAACAACTGTCCACAGCCGTCCCGGCAGATCTGGTACCCATGGTACTTGTCGCTTCCCCGAAGCTGACTCAGCATTCGCACAGCCTGCTCCTTTCGCCAGAGCAACTTCAGCGTGCCCTGCTCCACGATCCGCATCCGCCATGATGTCGCTGCCAGTGCCATGCCCTCTTCGTACTCCAGGTCCTCCATGATCATGAGTATCAGCTCCACCGGCAGAGCGGACAGGTAGTCCTTCTTGCCCCGTGGCTGCAGTGTAAAAGGCGGTCGCAGGAGAGACTTCCTTCCTGTTGGTGGCGTCGTTTCGATCTGGTCGTCGGGGGGGAATTGGTCCGTGTGGAAGGGCAGTGGCCCGTGGGGCGTGCCGGCCGTGATCGTGCCGATCTTGTCTCTCTTGGATCTGTCTGCGACCAGGTTTTCGTAACGGCAGAGGCGACTCCATGTCGGACCGACTTTTACAGAATTGCCTGGGCCTGCCATGTCGTCCCAATCGATACCTTCGAATAGTAGATCAAGCTCCTTCATGATATCCTCTTCCTTGACCGGAGTACGAGCATCGTTGCCGTCATCCGCCAGCAGTCTAGGGTGATTCTGCATAGTGAAAAGGGATGAGTGTGGATTGTTTGTGTTTTGGAATATTCTCTGTCGATCTTACTGGGGTTTCAGTATTGCTCTTTGAAAGCCCCCCACATGGAGAGGAAGCAGGGGCTCCTTTATATAAATCAAAAAAAGGGGCGAACTTCCATGTTGTGTTGCTTATGCGGAAAAGTATATCATATAATCACTCTTTGAAGCCTCGGCGTTGCAACTTGCGTGGCCAGAAGCCGAGCACATGGATTTGGACCAAAACCCCACTTTCTTTACGCCACCACAACACCTCCTGCTTGCCACTGATATATTCGCTCGTGAGGCATCGTGGTGAGCATGTTTCTCGAAAGCTGTAGTGTACAGTGCAGACAATAGGATTTACAAAGATCACGTGACCTGGTGCCTCTTACTAAGCTGTGATGCTTTTTAATGTTTGCACTACCCATTGCCTAGAACGCGATATGTTATAAGATAGCTACGTGGCCTAAGATTAGAGCGAACTGGTGTCAAGTATGGCCAGCTATAAAGCTCGTCACTAACAATGTTCTTGTTTTGTAGAGATTTTCAATCCAATTGTAAAGGGTTACGTACACTGCACAGAGTATGGCGGAAACATACAGTCGCTTACATTTTAGCTATTTTATTGACAACTGATTTACTTACTATGTTCGTGCAGTTACTCGTGGCTAAAAATGGCTTACCTAATAACTGCAGCAAGTTGCTCAATTTCGAACAGTATTGATGCACTACGTGTGGACATCCACGAATACCGGCTGGCTGCCCGCCTTAACGAGGACGAGAACAACGCCTAATACGTGCCTAATCTCGGGACCTCGACTAACGCCCGTTCCCCGCAAAGCCCCCCTCTTCCCTCTCCCCTCTCCCCTCTCCCCCCCGTTTTCTTTTTTTCTTTCTTTCTATTCTCTTGCTTTCTATTCTCTTTCTTTCTTTCACCACTTACATATATCCCACCCGCTTTTCACCTTGGCCAGATAGTTCTTCCCCCAGAAGGTTCTATTATAGATCACATTAGGCCGGTATAGTCAGGATTCTTCGTTGTCTAGGTTTTATGTAAATAGACTAGATAATAGCGGAATAAACAACACAACTACGTGTGGACCCACTGTTGTTCCATTCCCGCCAATCAAATGGCCGTATGGTCCTGTTTCTAGAAGGATTACTATGTTCGACGACCATGACAGACACTTTCTAGTGACTAGTGTATCAAGAGTATAGCAGGCCTGTACTTTGTACAAAGAGTGGTCTAAGCATTGCCAAAAATAACCAGATTTCGGAATTTAGAAGACCCTCAGAGCGGGATATAACAGTTAGAGGATACGTGTAAACAAAAGATCTTTGCCAATAAACCAATCAATTAAACAGAACAAGACCTACTGCTTGTAATAGACTGTCAAACCTAGAATACGACAACGGCAACATATCAAAAAAAGTCAAACAAAAATACAAAACGTACAGCAGCGGGTATTCGCTGGTCGTCACCGACCCAACTACTAATCCGCCGATTACTGGTTTTACTCGCGTGCCGCTGTTGAAGAGCCCATTTTTGGGCTGCCCCGGCGCCAAGTTTCAGGCCTCCAAACAGCCCCGTTAAGTACACAGGCTAAAAAAAATATGTACCTTTCAAGAGCGCTTAAAGTCAACGTCTCCCCCATCTTACTCAGACAGAAAACCGAATCCTGTCAACCGAATCAATTATAAAGCTGCAACAATTCTTACATGCATGTCTGTTTTCCCAGCTCGTCTGTCTCTTTGAAATTTTTGTACTAACGGAAACTATGGATTTAGAAATCCTCAAACATGTCCAGACGGCGCTCGGCGTGACAGAACAGCCACTTTACAAAGCCCCTCTTTCTGCTGAACAGCTGCAAAAAGACTGGGCTCGTGGCAACGCAAGCCGAGAAGCGAGACCGGTGTACTCTACAACGTACATAAGATCGCACGTCAAGGCCCAACGACGCTGGGAAGCGTTTTGCAAGTATATGGGCATTCGCGATTGGAAATCTTAACTGAAAAACACGACGTTTGAGGAAAAGGGTGTCATTGAAGCATTCATCAAATACATGATATGGGCCTTTTCTATATTGGAAAGTTTTTTCTTCCAAAGAGAATAATAGGCGAGCTGGGTAAAATTGGTGGCAGTTTAAACTTGGCTGGTTGTTGTCCGCCAAATCTGTGGTTGTTAAGATCTTTGGAAATCTTAGCAATACATTTAATAATAAATAAACAAGAGAAAAATTAAAAGTAGACGAAGTGCCTCTGAAGTATCCCGATAGGAGGGAGCCTGCTGCCTACTTTTTGCTTTTATATAATAGATAGTTAAACAGTATGCAAAGGTCGAAGAGGCCATACTAGAAAAATAAAGGGTCTCTAAAGAAATAAAAATAACTACATATAGAAGCTAGAATGAATGCAGTAATCGTTGCCCTGTCTGCCTTATTCGAGGCTGAGAATGTTAGCTATGCACAATAACGCCCCCCGTTTATTCCCGGCCTACTCTGGAACGACAAGCCATTCCTAAATACACGAAACAAAAGACCTTATAAGGATGTCTCTTCCTTAAGTGCCATGCACGTAGGCAAAATTTAGGCTATTAGCCTTTTATTTCGCAAACAAACCTATAGGACAATAGAAAGATTCACTATTACAAACTACACGAAACCTAGATGAATATCTAACATTTTTGTTTAAATCACTCTGAAAAATATTAACTACTTATGAAAAATTTAAATCCAATACTTATGGATTCGCCACCTAAGAACTCCTTCCTGGACATTATTAACCTATTACTAATCTTCTTGCCTTTAAATTTAGTACAATCCGAAAAGGCAAACTCCACAATAGCTTGTTTTATATAAGGAGGCTTTTTCGTGTTTGTAATGCATTTATATAAAAAGGGGCATTGGTCAAAATTAAACTAGCATTAAACTCTACTGTGTCGCTTGTAAGATCTTTTATGTAGCCAAGCTAGCAATTTTGTCCAACCCTTGCTATTCCTGCTCTCATTAGTATTAGAAGTGCGGCGTTAACACAATATATATTTCAAACCTCCCCCTTAAAAACCATACTTTGGGCATTGCATCCCACACACCACCAATCTTGACCCAATGGAGCCGCTGACCATTTTACAACGAATTACCTTGGTGGTGGTCTTCTCCCTCTCTTTAGTTACAAACGCCATACATATTATCAACTGTTCCATATTGGTTTCCAAACATGCGCAGAACCAGCATCCACCGCCTTTTCCACACTAATGTACTTTTACAAGCGCACATTTTTAGCTATTATCGTCACCCAACATGTCCTAGTCACTAGAGCCTAGACTATATTCTTTGCACTTTATATACGGTTTAGAAACCAGTGGTCTATCTTCGTGCTAAGCTGTATTATCCTGTCGAGCGTAGTTAGAGAAGTAAGGTCTAACACCGCTTTTTTCAAGACAAAACTAATCATCTTAGTGCCTTTTGGTAGGAGGGCCCTAAAGCATTCCACAACGATCTTTTACCCTTTTCCCTTTATTCTTTATTTTAACTACCAGTATTCTGTCTTTCGTAACAGCAGAACTGCTCAATCCAATTTTACCGACTTTGGAAGGGGCGTTGTCTATTTCATCTGTTGCTCTTTACAGGATTTGGCTTGTTTGGGAGTGGGTGCGAGTCATCCAGGACTGCCACAGACAAAATCTCTGGTCTATGGGGTCTGTTTTGGCATTTGGAACTAGCCTATTTGCGTTTCGATTTGCATCACAAAAACTGTCACGTTATGCAGCCACGTGTGTTGACATATCTTACACTAGTCCCTTTGTTTTTGCTTCCACTATTGTTACGCGCCACTGGATAAGGTGCTAATTCACAAATTATGAAATCCTAAGCTGCAATACTATGTGTTCATCGAAACCCTCTGGTCCGACTGGGCTTCATGAAGAATGTCCGTCATGCGCGAATACAAGCCGTCGTCATTTCTCTCCCACCGCCCGCCGTTCGGGAAAACAACCTTCCGCAATCTGTTGACCCAAGGCACCATCGGCTGATGGTACGCAGTGAAGTTCTCCCTCGCTGTTTTAAGGAAATCCCCTTCGTGATCTATCTGCCCCTTCTTCTTGCCTGCCAGATCTTCTGTGTCTTCATAATTCCACTTGTCAAACTTAGGAACGATCCTCGCCTTATTAGGGCCTTCGTAATGTATACATATCCAAAACAGCACCCAAAAGAACGACTCCAGATCGTGCATAAACGAGTGCTGTTCGCCGAGCAGCGCGCCAATCGCCATAAACGCCCTCGTTCCCGTCTTCCCCTTGGCCCCCGACGCCTTTAACCGCTGCTCCTTAATAGCCAGGTCTAGGTCAATTAAGAATGACTCCCACGAGTTGTTGGCCTTATCCTCGTTGATTATTAAATTGTTGATTGAGATATCGCGGTGCAGGATGCCAGCACGGTGTAGTGACTCGTGGCCTTTAATGCACCCCTTAAGTGCTGCGAGCAGCGCAGCAAGGGAGCTGGCTTCGTAGATCGGCTTTCCATAGTCTTGAACAATGACACGCCGGTGGACCCGGTTCGCCAGTATATCAGCCGAATTTGCTTTGCTTGAAGATGCTGCTTTAAGGCGCTTAGCGGGCAGCAGCTGGGCGTTAATTTGGCTGGACGACCGTTTTGAACCCGTGCGGCTTTGGCTGCGATTTTGCTGGACCTTAGCAGTACTCGCACCTATAGCACTCGCACTTAACGCCGTAAAGTGTCCATTCTGGTAGTTCTTTGCCTTTGTAATGTCTAGGCCATTTCGCACATTGCCCTGGATATTATCGTCTGCGCCGCACACTTGAATTGTCTCGTGGTGGTAGTATCGCGCCACGTTAATAACCCCTCGCTTAGTCGCCTCCTGGAGCAACTCCCCTTCTTCGTCACGTTCCGTGTATTGCCAGGAATCCTTAACAACAAGGGTCCGGTTGTCGCCTTCGCGGTGGGCAGCCCAACAAGTCGTTGCCCGGCCAGAAATGCAGCTAGCGCGTCTTATCACTCTGTCGAGAACCAGGCGCTCCTGGATCCCATCCCGCTCAATCACTATGCACTGCTTTCCATCGCCAAAGGTAACAATGGTAGGATCAAACCCAAGCTGCTGATAATTCATCCATAGAAACCCGAGGATCGTGGTCACAAAGCGGAGCCCATCCTCGTGGATGTCGAATTGTTCCGATGCAATCCCTCCCAGCCGGTCAAACTCCCATATGCGCATACGCGACCCACAAAGCGTAAATCCCAAGACGAAGCGGCGCGTGCTTTGGGCACGAAGAACCTCTCTTGCGTACCTGCCAAGATCAAGCCATGCTTTCGAATTCGTGTCAGCGGCTGGGTTGCTCTTAAGTTCTCCGGGCACAAGGATCTGCCGCCAGTGGTACCGGGAATTTTCATCCGCTTTAGGGTCATCCACAAATCCGACATCGAGCTTGCGCTCAGCTGTAGAACCTTGGATCGGCTTGTTGGGTTGCGCCAGTGGTCGTCGCAAGAGGGGTTGGCCTGGCTTGCAGCGCTCCGAAAATGCCATCAGTCGCTTATTAAATTCGGCAAACCAGCTTAGCACCTTATCCTGGTTTGCACCTGCTGGCCACCCAATCCAACCATTGTGGAAAAGCGGACAACTGCCTTCTGTGCACTCCTTGAAGAACTGCTCGGACGCAGTTTGCAGACCGTCCACACCGCGGAAAAACGCGTCGTCAAAGTCGCGAAGCCCAGTGTATAGCGAGCCAAGTTCCTCCTTTAACACATTATCCACGTGTTTGCGATGTTCCGCCGAGTTTGCGAAGCTGTTGGTGTTGTGGAACAATGGTGTCTGGCGTAGGGAAGAGGCAACTGGTTGGGGAGGAGGGGTGGTCTCGGCAACAGCCTTGTAGACTTGGTTCCAGATTTCGCTGTCAGGTTTTTCGGTAAGAACTGCATTTAGGAGTGGCTTGCTTCGTTCGATGCCAAATTCCCCGGAGTTGACTGCCGAAATAAGTTTCAAGAGGTCGTCGAGAAGTGCGCCGCGGCTTGTCTTCGAACGCAGGAGACGGGTGGCGGGAAGGATTTGGATTGCCGATAATAAACTGAATGTGACATCTTGGATATCTAGACGGGCATTAGGAAGAGTCTTAAATGGGTCAAACAGATGATTTCTCATGCCTTCTTTGTTAAGGTAATCAAGATTGTCGGCTGTGTGGGAGATGTCTCGGTCCTTACATATTGAACCAGATGAATTACGAAAAGCATCGAGACCCTTCCCAATAGGGTTATCTTTAATGATCCTAGCCTGCAACTGGTCTTCCATGCTTGAGTGGGTTGCGTGTTGAGGTTGGGAAAGTTGTTTAGGAAATGGTAGAGTGCGGTCGCGTTTTGTGGCGTTTGGCTCGTGTCTAGCGCATTGTTTCGTAAGCACACGGTGCATTATACTATACGTACCGTGTATTCTAGACTGTGTAGGAATTTCTAGCGGAAAGCTACACCGTGTAGCATAGGTACTTCGCCCTGGGTCTGCCAGGTACATTCGGTGGGTCCGTTTACATCACGTAATAGCCCACAGAAAACGAATCAGAAAACGGCCTCCTGAACAGCGGCACGCGAATTACTGGTTTAACTAGGGGAGAGCGGACGGGATCCCGTGCTTTCCAGTATCATAGCCGTACGTGGAAGTTTCTGGAGAAGTGAGGAATAAGTGGCGGCTGGCTAGGATCTACAAATTGGCTAAATGTTGCCGGCTCCGGTCCCATGTCACATTCGGACAACGTTTAATCGGTCATCTTTTATTGAATATCAATAAATCGGGACGCCGTTCTTCATCACATACTCCTTCGGAAGTTCAACAACTGTGTCTTTCGCCTTTGGATGCTTGTATCGAGCAATCTTTAGTCGGCGCATAGAGTGCTGCAGACGTCAGTCTCACGAATGGCGGCGTGTAATGCTGTACGTTTTGCTCACCTCGTAGGTCGTCAGACCACCGTATTTAGGTTCCTCGCCCTCCGTCACGCACGTGGGCACAACCTCGATCAGCTCATTGGCATTGGCGCCGAAGAAGAAGGGCAGCGAGTAGCGGTCCTGGGTGCCCTTGTTGATGACCCGATGGACGGTCGAGAGGAACTTGTCGTTTGTCATGCGCATAAACATGTCCGCAATGTTGACGACGAAGCAGCCAGGCCGGGCGACAACCTTGATGAATTCACCGGCCGCATTGAGGACTTCGAGAGCGGGCTCATCCGTCTCTGTCTGAGCTATCATTGTAAAGACTGCGAGGATAATCAGCCGCCTCTTCTGGTTTTCCCGTACCGAACCTGTTTCTGAACACTCACGCTCAATATCCGTATGGGCTCCCAGACCGGTCTCCTCCTCGTCAGAACCCTTCATGGGCGGGTAGTGCAGCAACCGCACGCCAGCCATGGGCGTGGTGACCTTCTTGTCAAAGTAGTCCTCGGGAAGATCGAGAGCTAGCGCAAAGATGCGGATAAATTTACGAGCAAAGCGAAGCAGTGCTTGCTGGTAGGCCACCATGCGGGGGCGAAAGTTGGCAATGACGTCCTCAGCCGGCCACAACGCCTCCTTTTTGATGTATGGGAGCATCTCGCGGGGGCCATCTGGATCATCGGCAGGGTCGTAGTCAAAGCAAAAGGCCTCTTTGCAGTCTAAAAGGGTGCTGATCAGTAACTGTGGCTCGCTGTTCTCCTACGCTCGTATGCATGTATGCTTTCACGTACCTCCTAATTTCCGCTGGCCCACGTTGGTGTAGTAAAGCGGCTCGTAGCCCAAGAACCAGCGGTTCCTATCCTGGAAGACGGTCATCTTTTTCTCCTTATCCAGTGCAAAGAACTCCTTTGCCGCGCCGAGCGCATCGTCGACAATCCTCCAGTCGATGCCGTGGCCGCTGATTTGCATAAAGCCAATCTTGGTGCAGGCCTCACGGACCTGGACGGCAACGTTCTGTCGGTCGGCGAGCGAGCTGCTGTACATCCCAGAGACGTCCAGAACTGGGATTTCCTGGAAAATGCTCAAACCCGCGTCGGCCTGCTTGATTGTACGAGTGATGCCCTGTTGGAGGCGCAAGACGCCGGGCTGTGAGGACGTTTTGGTCTGCGAGATGGTAGCCATGGCGTGGTGCGAATCTGTAGGTTTGTGTGTTGGAGAAAGAGAAGTCTGACTTGCGAGAGATAACAGAAGGGGAAAAGTGGGCGTAGAAATGCGGCAATCAGGAAAAGCCAGTTGCAGGATGTGAGATGGAGAACGCCGATCCTACAGCGATAGGAAGACGGATGACGGCCGAGATAAACAAAGTCAGATGGGCCGTCTGTGTATTTATGGCAGCGATTCCTGGGAGTCTTGCAACTTTGTACAATTGTGACTGTGGTCCTACTGCTCCGCGCGCATACCTGTTCTTTGATCTGAGGGTATCGTCATTCTGTCTCATATTTCTGCGAAAATGGGAGATGCCAAGACAGAATCAGGCTTATCGGCATCTGTCACCGAAGGCCAGCAGCCGCAGCCGCTCTCGACTTGGCGATGGAGATCGCCAATTGTACAAAGCGCCTTCTGCTCATGCATCTGCGGTGGAACAGCTGGTCTCTATGTTGCGCTGACTGGCCTTGGTGGGTGAGAATCAAGGGTCTTCTTCCCAACCGCACACTTGCTGACACGACTTGTTCAGGCGCCGGTGGCGGTAAGCCGTCTTCCCAGATTGTAGCTTCTGAGACGAATGCTATACAGGATGGCATCTGGGCCATTTCGTCGCTGTTCTGTGGTGCCATTCTCAACCGCTTCGGACCGGCCGTGACACTGGCTTTCGGTGCGGCTGGCTTTCCGCTCTACGTTGCTGGCTTTTGGATCTATGACCGCACAGGCAAGGCCTGGGTCCCGCCCTTTCTCGGTGCGCTCAGCGGTATTACTTCTGGTGCTCTGTGGGTGGTACAGAACTGGATTGCGACATTCTACCCGGAGGAGGACAAGAAGGGGTTTTACATCTATACAAACTGGACCGTAGGTTTTGGTTCATCCTTCTTCTCCTTCTTTCTCTGCGTCATCTACTCGTTCAGCTCATAAAAACCGGCGCTGTCATCGGTTCGATCATCGCCCTCGGAATCAACTACGACCGGACCTCGAGCTCGGTTCCCTGGTATCTGTATCTCGTATTCTTTCTCATCATGTGTCTCGCCACAGTAGCTGCTTGCTTCACGGCCGACACAAAGACGCTATGCCGCAACGACGGCACCGCACTCGCTGTCTTCCAGACCCCGTCCATCAGGGAGGAGCTTGTGGCCATGGGCGAGGCCTTTCCACGCCGCAAATCCTTCTGATGCTGCTGCCACTCTTCGTGGCCGAGAGCTATCTCAGCCCGCACAGCTCCTTCAACAGCTACACCTTTACGCTGCGCACGCGCACGCTCAACAACCTGCTCTACTGGCTGATCCAGATCCCTGCCGGCTACGTCCACAGCCGTATCGCAGACAGCCGTCTGATGCGCCGTCGCACGCGCGCCTTTGTGCTGACCACGTTTGTTGCCGTCGTTGTGTTTACCGGCTTCATCGGCGCCGAGATCATCACCCATCAGGACGCGTATGCGGACCGGTCCATACACGGCCCCGATATGGACTGGTCTGATGCCGGTTACGGCGGCCGTCTGGTGCTGTATCTCGTCTGGGGCGCCAGCTATGGCCTCTTCTTCCAGCTGCGGCTGTGGTTCATGGGCTCCCTGTCCAATGCACCCGCAAAGCTGGCCCGCTACTGCGGACTCATTCCGGCGTTCCAGGCGGCCGGAATTGCCATTGCCTTTGGCATAGACGCGACCAAGCCGGCGTACTGGAAGGAGTTTACCGTCTGGCTGTCTCTGTTTGCGAGTGCCTTTGTGTGCCTGTACGTACTTGCGTTTTACTGGATTGAGGAGACAAACTATTTCAAGGAGGACACGGTGATTGTGCCTCTGCAATGGGCCAAGGATCTGGACGTGCAGCAGACAAGCGTCGCCAAGGCTGTTAAGCTGGGAACGGAAAAGGTCTGAGTCGACGGACGATGTCGTGTGAGACTGGCTGGCGACTATTTCCGGTTGTGGAGTGGGTTTCGTGTCTTGGAACTGGTGGCAGTGGAGAAGACGCAATATTAGCCGGATGTAGTCGATTTAGGTCGTTCATGGCGATTGCGTCCTGCCTAATGTACAATTACGTAACGTCTTTAATACGGATAAAAATAATACGGCTTTTATTCTGATTTATCTCTATGAGATTACATAAATTCTAGCTATCGTTATTCACTGCTTTCTGTGCTATATCGTCCTCATCCTTTGTCTGGTAATCGGACTTGTATGTGCGGAAATCGCGGACGCTGACGCCCTTCTGGAACATCTCGTCGAGCTCCTGGAAGCTGCGGCCGGCTGTCTCGGGTTGGTAGTACCAGAGATAGACGATGCAGATGACACCAAGACCGCCAAAGACGTACGCGGTCTTGGCCCCCATGTTGGCCTCGTTGGGGTTGAACATGTAGGGTATGACAAATGCCCAGACACAGTAAATGGCATACTGCAAGGCGACACCGATGGAGATGGTCTTGACGCGGAGCTTGGAGGTGGAGACCTCGCAGAGGAGGGTATAGGCTGTGGCGCCGATGGAGACGTTGTAGAAGTAGTTGTAGATGATGATGAAGGCGACGGAGCCTTTGATGGCGTCCGGGCTGCCTTGGGAGGCCAGGCTGGCGGCGATGAGCAGGATGATGGTGATGGAGACGGTGCCGTAGAGGGTGAGAGGGCGACGGCCGACGTGATCGACGAGGTACCAGGAGCAGATGTTACCAAACATGGCGAGGCCCTGCTGGACGATGTTGAGCTTGAAGCTGGCGTTGGTGCTGTAGCCGGCGAGCTGGATGTAGTAGGTGCCGTAGGAGGCGATGAAGTAAACGCCGCTGAGGGCCTGAATGGCCATGGGCATGACGGAGATGACGGTGCGGCGGAGGTTGGAGCGGCGGAAGCAGTCGAGGTAGGTGCCGCCGGCGGCCTCTTCACGGGCACCGTCGAGCATGGTCTGGATCTGGGAGAGGCGGACGTCGAGGTCGGGGCCACGATAGCCGAGACGTCGGAGGGAAGCGACAGCGCGGTCGCGGCGGCCAGAGCTGAGCAGCCACATGGGCGACTCGGGCATAAAGGGGGCGAAGAGGATGCAGAGGCCGGAGTAGGCGTACTGGGAGCAGAAGATGGAGCGATAGGCCCAGCGGGAGTTGACCGTGCCGGTCTTCTCGACGATGATGGCGGCGGTGAGGGGTCCGATGGTCATCATGAGGGCCGACAGACAGGTGGTGAGGCCACGGAGGGCGAGGGGGGTGATCTCGCCGACGTACGTAATGGAGACGGCCATGAGGATGCCGGCGACGATGCCGTTGAGAAACTTGCCAGCGAAGAAGATGCCGTTGGTGGTGGCGACGAACTCGAGCGAGACAGAAGCGAAGGAGAGCAGCAGGGCAAAGACGATGACGGGGCGGCGGCCGACGACATCAGCGAGGTAGCCGGCGCCAAAGGTGCCGACGATGGAGGCCGCGATGCCACCGCCGTAAAATGCCGACTGCCACTTGGTCTCGAGCACGTAGGAGCCCTCGTAGAGGTAGCCAAAGTCCTTGCGGAACTCGGGGATACTGAGGACGGTGCCACCTGCCTGGTTCTCAAACGAGACCAGCAGACAGGTCAGATTGGCGAAAAAGGCCCAAGCAAAAACCAACGGCCGCTTGCGGATCGTCTGCAGCATGTTGAGCTGGTGCTCCTGGCTCTCGGCAAGGCGGTCGAGGTCTGCCGTGGTGGCCGCATCGTGGACGTGCTCCACATTGCCGACATGTTGTTCCTTGTCCTTGTCAGACATGGTGAGGATGGAGGGAGGACGAGAGGGGAATCTGGGGAAAAAGGGGTAAAGTATGGGAAAGGACGAAACACGAGGACTTGCGCCTGGGAATGAGGAAGAACAATGGCAGACCAGTGGGCAAGCGATGGCCATATATATACATAGACCGAGGCTAGACTTGTACTCTTGACGTGTCATCGCCCAGCCCTCCTTTTTTTCCGCGTCCCTGTGAGTGGAATCTGGGGTCTCCAGATGGGGACCCCAGGAATGGCTCGAACCCGGCCAAAATCCACTATTTCAGTCAGCTGACAGTGTCGGGGAGTATCGCAGAAGCTAAGGACGGGGAGTGTCGGGGTGGAGACAAATAGTACGAGTCTCGCAGTAGTGCCACGATGGGAGCGGACAGGAGTCCCCGGAAGGGCAAGACGAGAGGCGCACAAGGGACGGAGGTCTGGGCACTAAGACACGTGACCGCCGTCCGGGGACCGATGCAGGGGCATAAAGCCGGATTCGCGCACTTGACCGATGAATATCCGAGGAGGCGTTCCGCCGCCCCCACTTGGGCTGTGCGCTGCAAAAGGACGCCCCACAGGCAGGAGCGACTGGCACGGTAGTGAAGGAGCCAGAGAAGGAGACAACGGCTGCGTGACTGCAAGGCCATCCCTCTCGACCGATTGCATGATTGCGCGCGTCCGCGCAGAGAAGAAGACGCACCACACCACATCTCGGCAGAGTCCAGAGCGAGCGGACGACCGACGGACCGAGCGGCGAATTGGCTGACGACAAAAATGGATCGCAGCCAGGGTCCCGCGGTGACGCCTCTGCTGGCCAACCTGCTGTCGGATCCCCTGCCGGAATCTGCTGGCGGTGTTGGTTTTGGTGTTGCTGCTGCTGCTGCTGCTGCTGCCAGGACACCTGCGACGCCTGCAACGCCCGCGACGCCGCCTACTGCTGCCCGCCACACCATGTCGCGGCAGCCGGCCTCTTCGCCGCGATCGACACCACCGCCGGGCTGTGCAGAGCCACCGAGTGGATCACGAGAGTCCGTGTCGTACGGCCGGCGGCGGGCTGTGACCGCCTGCGTCGTCTGCCGGGCGCGCAAGACCAAGTGCGACAACCAGCGGCCGGTGTGCGGCTTCTGCAGCGCCACCGGCGGCGCCTGCAGCTATCCGGACGACACGGCAGCCGACCACTCGAAGCTTGACCGTGGCAGTCTGGCCATCCTACAGCGGCTCGGCGAGATGGAGCAGACCCTGGCCGCGCTGATCGGCGACGGTCCTCTCGAGCGGCGGAGTGCAAGTATCGCGCCTGGATCCACGCCGGGCAGCCGTCCGGCCTTTTTCGACGACGGCCTGATGGCCTTTGACGATTCCATCGCGACAGCCGCTACAGCCTCCACCACAAGCCCCCCCGACCACCGTCCGCCCAGCAGCAACGACCGTCCACCGGCGGCCGACGTCGTCACGCGCAGCTCCGAGATGCGCGTCGAGAACATCCTCCAGTGGCCCGTCTTTCCCACCCACGCCTATCCGTCCCTCACGGCCACCCTCGGCCAGGACGGCGCCCACAGACCCTTCTCGGCCGGCGACGGTGTCAGCGACCTCGACGCCGACCGCATCACCCAGCTGGTCGAAAACTTCCTCGCCACCAACCACATGAAGAACCCCGTCTTCGTCGTCGACCAGCTCTGGGCCCGTGTCCGCGACATCGCCGAGACCGGCCTCCGCTGGGACGGGTCGACCTGTCTGGTCGTGCGTGTCTCCGTCGTTGTTCACTCGCTGCGTGTACTAACATTGCCAGCTTCTCGTCTGCGCCGTCAGCGTCGTTTCCCCTCCCTTTTCGGCCGAGATGCAGCCGGGATACTCCCATCGCATCGACCGGCTCCAGCGAGCCGAACACTACTTCCAGATGGCCCAACGACGCATCGGCATGCTCTACCACACTAGCTCCCTGCTCGCTGTCCAGTGCAGCTTCCTCACCGCCATCTACCTCATGGCCACCTTCCGCATCATGGCCGCCTGGAAGACCTTTGCCCAAGCTGGCACCCAGTGTGTCGGCTGGCTCGCTTCCCGCGGACACACCACCGGCCAGTCGGATCCTCAGGCTGCTGCTGCCTCCTTTCAATTCCCCTCCACGAACAGCGGCATCCACACCGTCGGCGAAGACCCCCCCCGCAGCGACAGCGAGCAGCACATGGAGCAGAGCCTCTACTGGAGCTGCCTTAAGAGCGAACTGCACGTGCTTTCCCACGTGCCTTCTTTCTCTCTGCGAGTGCTGACTAATCAGTGAACTGCGCACGGAGCTCGGCCTTCCAGGATCGACGCTCAACGAGATGCAGTACTCGCACACATACCCATCGCCGCCCAGCCCGGAGCATTTGGTGTCGCGCTACAGCCATGGACAGCATGAGCGGGACCGCCTGGAACGCAGCTGGTTCTTTTACTTGGCTGAGATTGCGCTGCGGCGCATCATGAACGACGTGCTGTCGTCGCGATACGGCGCCGGCTCCTGGTACTATGCGGCGCCTTGGTGGACGGCCGAGGGCGAGGGCTGGCTGCGCGGTGACGTCGATCGCTTCCGACAGCAGCTGGGCACTTGGCAGGCCATGTTGCCGGCTGCGATGCGCTTCCCGGCCGACGAAGGCGCCGGCGGCGTTACGCCTGCGGAGCCGACCGGCGATGCCCTCCGCGGCATCTTGCGCGGTCACCTGGTCGACATCCTCGACGTGCTCTACTTTCCGGCCGTGCGGGCCGTCGTCTGCTGCCATCGCCGCGACGATCTCGGCCCCTACGTGCTCGCAATCGCCCGCGACGGCCTTGCCAATGCCGTCTATCGCATCGCCATCTGCGAAGAGGGCTTCTGGCACCGCCATCAGGGCACCTGGTTGATGATCCGCACCTGCTCGCGCAGCCTGCTGCAGCTGCTCGCCGTCGCCCTGCGCGCCCGCGACGAGCCGGCCCTGGCCACCCTCCTCCCCGATGGCTGGCGCTACTCGGCCGCCCGCGTCCTCGCCCTCGTCGAATACTGGCAGCACGAGAGCGCCGACCTTCGGCTGCTGCTGGTTCGGCTGCGAGCCATTCTCGCCGACCTCGACAGCACTACTGGGTTGGTCGGTGGGGGGCTGGCGACAGGCGACGTCGTTTAGCTGGCTGGGTCCATTGGCATTCAAAAGCGTGTATGAGTTTTACGAGCCGTTTTATGCACAATGTGGCAGTTCAATATAAACGACGAAAAATGGTATGACGGAGATGGTCGGTACTGGTTCGTCTATGCTATCAACTTGAATGGAATGCTCATTATCAATCTTGTTGTGAAGTCCGTAATGCGCAGCTAATAGGCCCAGGATAAGCAGGTATTAGAGTAAGTGTGAATTGGCGAGTGTGTTGAGTGTTGTACACTGTACGGAGTACGGAGTACCATAGAAGAAATAAATACATCTCCCTCCTGAGACCCACGTTTGTGCCTATTGGCCAAGGCCGTGTAGCTTTTCCAGAAATGCTGAAGTATGGCGATTTCCTGATATTAAGCCTTTTACACTTCTTTTCGGTCATTGTTTAAGTCTTAATTAGAGCATAAATTGAGCTTACGGCCAGAATTCATTAGTTGGAGCTATCTCGACAAGATAGTTGCTGTATTTTAAACCTACCGAGCCAATTCTCGCTGGATTGGCTTAGTAATAAGTGCCTAAATACGCCGAGAGTTGCGCCCGCAACTATCAATTATTTCATCTTTGATCTTTACCTTCCCGCAAACCTCCCAAGATCAAAGTTTTCTACCAGCGCAACACAATATATCGCACGCACCATGTCCTTGACCGTCACCGAAAAGATTGATCGGACCTATAGAAAACCCGGAAAAAATGCTTAGCAGCTAGGAGCGAGCATATCCCGGACTTTTACGATCTGAACGCTTACTTGCGAATTTCTCGCAGTCACTCGCAAGTCTACCGTGCCGCCTCCACACTACTCGTCCAGGCCTGTGAGAGAATCCCTCGACTGACCCCGAAGCCCCAGAAACGCCGCGGAGCTTCTCCCAAGAAGACATTCCACTACTTTCAACGCCTGCCTGCCGAGCTAAGAATGATGGTGTGGGAAGCCGCAGCGTTGCCGCCACCTCCACATTACTTTCAAACATACACGCTGATACAGAAAGGCAGAAATCCCGCCGCGTCATTTATGGAAGATAGAGGGCTATGAACGGCGTGCCGAGATTCTCGCACGGTTATCGCCCGTGCTTATCGTCGGAACCGCGAACTCAGTAACAAGACGAGCTGCTTTGCTATCACTAAAGTACTAGAGAGGCACTACCGGCGCCTTGGTCGATTTGACAAGGATTGCCAGCGTTTCCAGGAGGAGATCCGCAAGTTCAAGGCACTATTTTTTTTTTGAACACTTACTGGAAACGTGGACATTTAGAAAATACTTTAAGAGAACTCTGCGTGAAACGAAAACCCCCAAGACGGTCTAGATATCGAAAGCGGTTTCGGAAAAGGAGTATAATTTGCAAAGAGCTAAGGTGGAAACGTTGTTCAAGTAAAATTAGAACACGGCATCTTTGAAATTCGACAAGGATAGGGAGGGGACTTGTAAGGAACCTGTGCTTTGTGAAGTGATCTAGTGCAAGGCTGGGCTTATCACGTAAAATTAACGGACCCGACATTTTGTGTTGTTTGGCCATGCTGTAATGGCTAAATGGTCCGCCGAATGCATCTTTTTCGCGTACACGACCATCAAAAGACTTGTTTCTCAAGGCATTCTTCTCCGTTGTCGGCATCGGCATGGCCGCAGACCTTGGGTCTATAGAGTTTGCCCCTTTGCCGGAGAAGTTCATCGAGTCTACCAACTATCTTTTTTACAACTCAAGAGCGATTGTTCCAGGCAGTCTACCGTTTTAGAGTCTCCGCACTTCGCTGACCACGTACTGGCTGCAAGTGTAAGGGAAGCGACGGCCCATTGCACGTGCCCTCGTAACTTCCTATAATAGAGAATACAATACATTCAGACGTTTCGAGCGAAGGATTAATTTTCAGTCTCTGTTTTTCATTCATCTCAACACCCTCCTCCTCGACAATCGTCCTTAAGGTGTATGTCGTGGCCCCGTCCCATCGTCCTCACCATCTAGCTAATATAAAACCCCTTTTTCCTGACTGTAGATCTCCTGCTGCCGTTCGCAAAGCTGTCGGTGTGGAGCTTGCCTAAAGTTCGAAATACAAACATTCATAAACAAAGAACCATAACAACAACAACAATGGTAACGAGGTAGGTTAGGACGCTATCAAGAAGAGCTAGGTGTATATACATACTGACCATGGGATACCAGATGAATAGATGACCAATGCCATCCCAATTGTCAAATCTGGTCCTTCGCCCTTTTTCCATGGCGGACTCAGTTGGATCCGACTCTGCGCCTCCTCGTACTGCAATCAAGGAGCAAAGCCTGCTAGAGTCACGGATTCATCTCTTTAGACGCTCAAATAGAGGACGTCTTGTCTTTTGCAGAGAGAGCGTGGATATGGGTGCCTCTCTGCGAAGCGAGGCGATTTGATCTATCCCACGCCTTCACTTCGCTCACTGCGTCAGTGGCAGCAGCTCCTGCACATGTAGAAGAACTTGGCGACCTACATCTCGGCAAGCATGTCATTGAGGAAGTAGGCCAGTGTGATGCCAGCGGGGCCGTTGGCAGCCTGGCGCAAATTACTCTCGATCGGTCATCATAGAGTTGATGTCGAGCATATTGTTGGCGCCGACGTTGGTCTCGGAGAGAGCGGTCAGGGCGGCTTTGCACAGAGGAATGAGGGCGTGTGTATAATAAGGCTCTCCATTCCAGTGTGGATGACGTCGCTGAGTCGTGTCGAACGAAGCAGGCCAAAATGGGCAGTGTTTTAAGTCTTCATGGAGAGATAGTGTGTAGCGCAGGATGCACCAATTCGTCTGTTTAGGAGGGATTTCATGCATGTTGGCAACCACCAATACACATAAACATAGAGACACACGTAATATATAGTTCCATATGATTGGGGGCAGAAGCCAAACGAATAGTTGCTTGACAATTAGTACGGGACTATCAATGCGGCCATGATGCAGACAATATACTTCTTTTCTTCTTTTATTTTTAAATTTATCATTTTGTCAAACCGGTCTCTGCCACGAGCACTTTACGGCTTAGCAGACCTGCCACCAAACTGTCCAGCAGCTATGTTCTGCAAAGCAGTTTCACTCAGCTGCGGTAACGGAGTCTTACCGCTCTTCGCTGCGGAAGGAGCAGACATGAACCCAGCAGCAACGAGGTACGCCAAGTACGTGCCTAGAGTCTCTACATTGACCGCGTGGGCAGACGAGGCCGGAACAGCCCCTGTTGTCGCTGCCTCCCTTGAATATAGGTCCAGTGCTGCCAAGGCATTGGCGTCGTCCAGCTCGGGCGCAATGGTGTTCCCTGGCAGGTCCCCGACGACGAAATGGAAGAGAGGAAGCAGCGCATGCGGCTCGGTCTGGCTGTCATCACTGACGTACTCTTTGACCTTGGCGGCCCAGTCCTGGTACGGAATGCGTGCGACGGCGTACCCGTAGACCTCCAGGGCGCCCATCCAGTCGTTCAGTGTCAGGCGCGGATGGCTGGTCACATGGGCCACGGCCATGTTCTGGCCCGTGGCCGTTGGCATGTGGAAGACTGCAGAGACGACAATGCGGTTCACCTGCGTGACGGGAACGGCATTGAGAGTGTTGGCAATGTCTGGGCGTCCGCCAACCTGCAGACAGCCCTTCCAGAGGCGGACCAGGAAGTCGTCCGTCACCGAGGTGCCCGTGGCGGGATCGCCCGTGATGTAGCCAGAGCGGATGATCGCACCGACAAGACCACGACGTCCGGCCTCGCGCAACACATACTCGCTCGCCCACTTCGACTGCCCGTACCCGGTGCCGAGGCCCTTGCGACTGCCCTCGAGATCGTCGGCCTCGAGAACCGGCTTTCCGTCCGGGCCAGACGAGAGCTGCACGTAGTGGTCGTTGTCGAGCGTCGAGGTGGAGCTCACAAACGCCAGCCTCTTGGCCTTGGTGCCTGTTGCACACAGCTCGATGCAGGCCAGGGTGCTCAGCACGTTGGCAGGCCGCATGACCGAGTATGGCAGCATCCAGTTGACTTGGGCGCCGTTGTGGATGACGACATCCACCGTGTTGCTGAGGCGCTCCCACGTGCTCGAGTCGATGCCGATATGCGGCTTGCTGAGGTCTCCGACCACAACCTCAATCCTGGACGAGGCGATCCATGCCGAAGACCAGAGACCGTAGGCAGTCATGACGGTCTGGAGGCGGGCGAGCCCGGCTGCCGGATCCTTCGCACGCACAACCGCTACCACATTGGCCTGGGCCGGGCCTTGGAGCAGTTCGTGCACAATGTAGGAGCCCAGGAAACCAGTGGCACCGGTCAGGAGCACCGTGGGGGCGGCCGCGGCAGACTGCCACGTCGTTGCTGCCGTGGGAATGGTCTTTGGCAGCTGGCCGGCGAGGTCGCGTGCATCCACGGCGTAGGCCTCGTCCTCGCCCTTGCCGTCGACATCCAGAGGCATCGCATCCAGGCGCAGGCCGATGGGGTCTTGGGCACGGTCAATCTCGGCGGCAAGCGCCTCCAGCGTCTGGGATTGGAAAATCGCTCGGATTGGCACGTCAATGTGCTTCCATTCCTTGTTGATGCGGAAAAACATCTGCTGCGCGAGGATCGAGTGTCCTCCTTCGTCGAAAAAGTTGGACTCTGGTCGGAGCATCCGTGCGGAGCAGTTGGGAAGGACCGACGCCCAGATGGACGCCAGAGTCTTCTGGGTCTCGGTCATGTTGACAGACACCGAAGAGGCCCTTCTCTTCGACAGGAAGCTGAGGTCTGCCTCGTCTGGGAACGGGAGCGCGGCCTTGTCGATCTTTCCATTGGGATCTTGAACACGTTAGTGTGATGACCAGAAGCATGGCTTTCTTGCAGCAAAGAGACGTACTCAATGGCATCCGAGCGAGAGGGATGAACAGGCTGGGAACAGCATATTTGGGGAGGCGTGTAGCAAGGAACTTCTTGCAGTCCTCAGACAGGGACTTGAACTGCCGAAGCATCTGGCTGATCGACTCGTCGGGAGAATGCACCTGGAGCTGCCCGCCTTGTTGCTGTAGATGTTGGAACCAACGCTTGGTTTCGGGAACAAAATAGGTGACGAGCGTGTGCTCCTCGTTCTTGTCTCGCCGCACCAGTGTGACATTCTCGCGAAGATAGGGGTGCTGTGATAGGTGGGCGTCGATCTCTCCTAGCTCGATGCGGAAACCACGGATCTTGACCTGCGAGTCGATTCTGCCTGTGCACTCGACGTTTCCATCAGGCCGGCGACGGCCAAGGTCACCGGTCTTGTACAGACGATCCTGCGGCACGGGAGAGTCGACGAACCAGTTGGCCAGAAACTTGGTTTGGTTCAGCTCCGCCGTCTTCTCGTCGTCTCCGAGGTATCCCTTGGCGAGACCGCCGGCCCGCAAGAACAGCTCTCCCTGCTCGTCAACATCACACAGCCGCTTCGGGTCGTCACGGTCTACCACCAAGAGCTGCACATTGAGCATGCCCTGGCCCACCGGAATGATGTCGGGGAGGCTGTCCAGGAACAGAGGATCCAGAGCCTTGCTCGGAATCTCCAAGTAAGACACGGCCCTTTGGCTTTCGGTCGATCCGTAGAGATTGATGACACTCGCACCCGGCGCCAGGTTGCGCAGCTTCGTCGTATCCTTCTTGGTCAACAGGTCGCCCACGAAGAAAGCGTTCCGGAGAGAGGAGATCAAGGCCGTGGCGCCTCCCACAAGGATCTGACCCATGGCGGGAGTCAGGTGCGTCACCGTGACGCGGCTTTCCTTCATCCACTCGGCCAGAAGCTCGTAGGCGATCACGTCCATCGGAGGAACGATAATCTTGGCACCCAGAAAGAGTGGCGTAAAAATGTCTCGCTATACCACCTCGTTAGACCACCTGTACTCCGTATGAACCGCGATACCACCAACAACGAGATGCGACCAACCTGAATTGGATCGTGGGCAATCCCAGACAGCATCGTGAATCTGTCTTGGTCCGAGAGGCCAAACCGCTCTGCCATCCAAGGAAAGTAGTGCGTCAAGGAAAAGTGGCGGCCCAGAACACCCTTTGGCCGGCCTTCCGAGCCGCTGGTGTAGGACAGAGTAGGAACCGATTCCGGCCCTACAACGACCCCGACTGGGTCCTCGCGGCTATAGACTGAGGAATCCAGACAGTCTTTGCCGTCGACAGCACCTCCGCGCAGCTCCCCGTTGTCGCATAGGGCAAGAGCGGGAATGCGCGACTTGAGACTCAGGCTGCTTGCGACGAAGTCCAAAACGGCCTCCGAAAGCGGACCGGATTCCTTGTTCGCCATTTCGATGCAGACAAGGAACTTGGGCCTCGCAATGTCCAGCAGCACCTTCTGCCGCTCGGGAGGATATTGCGGGTCGATCACGCTGACGGTTGCACCGGCCTTGAGAGCACCCATGTAGGCCACCACGAGGTCGACTCTTTATCGGTCAGCAGCCGCAAGCACGCAGGAGGGGATCAACAGACCCTCGGTATGCGTATATCATGACGACATCGCCCACTGCACATCCATGATCCAGGAGGTGGTGTGCCAGCAGATTGGCGCTCTCATTAATCTGCCGATATGTGAAGACACGCTCCTTGGTGCGGGAGCTCTTGGTTTCCACGACACACTCTCTGTCCGGGAATTTCTTGGCATTCTGTGCAAAGATCTCGTGGATAGCTGAGAGGAGGTAAGACGGTGCCCGAGAAAGGAGGAGAGGCGGGGAGAGTGTCATAGCATCCTACCTCCACGGAACTCTCTCCAATGGAGATCAATCGTCGGGTTGGGGGCTTCCATCATGCTCGCTGGCTCCTGTCTTTGTGTTTCGGGGCGGATGGATGTATCGCAGGTCAAACAAAAATCAAATTTTACTAAGCCGTGAGTCACGACAAGACCTAACAAACTTTTATCCGACACCTGCCGCGCGCTTTTGGTGGGGGTTTTGGGAGGGGTTGCCGCCAGGTACAAGTGCTGTTAGCCGCAAGACCACTAAATCCTCTATAAAATAGGGCACTTAGAAGTAGTTTTCGTAAATTCGACCCGCTTCCGAGGTCGGACATATACGCACTAAACCTGTTTTGGCTAGTTTTCACTAAGAATAGAAGCAGGAGCAACGGCAATAACTGTCCAAGTTTTTGTCAAACATGACGCCTAAGCCGAAACAAAAGCACAGATCTATGAGACACAGAAGGTGCTGTCAACTAGCCATACTATACGGAGTACAGAAAAACGGCAAAAGAAAAAGGGGGGTGACAGCAAACAGTCGGTCTTTGGGAGCTCTAAAATTGCGGGGCGCGTCCTGAACAGCAATTTCAAAGCACTAGTCACGTGCCTTACATGGCTTAATTTCGCGCAATATTCTGCCTCCTACTCTCTCAACACTTACGTTGGAGCGTTCACAGACTTATACTGATTCTATGCTGCATAGATCACAAGACGGCCCATTTTGAGACCCGCTGGATTATTTCCCATTATTTATTCACGCTTTAAAAGTCAGAAATCTTGCAACCTGACAATGCCAAAGCAATCAGCCCCTGTTGCCCCCTGGATTGGCGCACCCCCAGTATCAGAAGATGGCTTCACTTTCGTCCATGGTGAGCTCTTCGCCGAATGTTCCGGCCAGAACCGACACCGGCGAGCGACGGTCGCAGAGCTAAAAGCACATGTCGCCGCTGGCAGCGACAAGGACAAGCCGGCGCATTGGTTTGAGGCTCAACTGGTCCACTACGGACTGAAGTCGTCCAAGACAAAGGCAGTAGCCCGTATGCGACTGCTGGATGCCATAAATTCTGGGAATCTGAGTGTTCCGGAACATGTCTCCAAGTTGGAGACCAAGTTGAAGAAGGCATGGACCAAGATTGACAGAGACCTGAAGAAGAAATCCAGCAGCAGTACGGAAGCAAAGAAGGCGACGGCAGCGACGGGGAAGAAAGCAACTACTAAGCGGAAAGCTGAGGATACTGTGCCGGCAGCGACTTCGTCGACAGAAATAGCAAAGAGCAACGCGAAGAAGGCGAAGACAGCGGCCACGGCCAAGGCTAAACCTCTGGAGACAAAACCCAAAGTGGTAAAGACAGAACCGGATACCCCCAAAGTGCAGAAGAAGCAGACCGCGCGCAGGGGCGGCCATTCACAGGGACCCGTGCGCGGTGCGTCGACAGCAGTTTCGCAGCCTCAGGAACAGCCTTTCCGGGCTAAGCAATACGCGAGACGGAGTTCGGCATTCATGGCACAAGGCCGAATACCGACCCCATCGTCTGCCCAGTCCTCTGGCAGACACGACTACGACTCTGACGGCGACAATGAAGGCTACGATGAAGATGGCTCTGATATATTTGACGAGGATGAGGACAACCAAGACCAGGACAACTCTGATATCGTTCTTGCCCCTCTCGGTTTATTGAATGGTAGTTACGATGCTTCAAGCGAGTATGTCGAATCCGAATGGAATGTGGGTTCAGACTTCTCCTTGGATTTGACACTCGAGGGCTCGAGTCTTTGGGGTTCCTTCGATTTGGGCATCCTCCAAGGGGTCATATTCTTCAGAGAGCGGCCTTGGCAATCATCCCACGAACCCGTGCCCTTCATTTGGCGTGGCCGCGAGCTCGATGGCCCCATCTCCTACGGCGACGACAACCATGGCTGGATGAAGTTTTACGGCAATGGCCGGGTGGAAGGATGGATTGATTTCAACTCGATCACGTTTCAGGGCGACCGCTTCCAGGGCCAAGGGAACCAGGGAACCCAAACTGCCAAGGCTCTGCGGAATGAATGGCTTGGTTATTCTAAAGACAAATATGACTATGAGAGTAGAGCTCGTTGGTAGAGCAAAATTGCCGCTGGTCACGGATTGAATTAGGTTTTGTGAAGCTAGAAGCCAGAAGACTGGGGGTTTATGTTAAGAGTTCTCATAGAAAACTTGAAATTTAGATGACAAAAGCTTTCTCAGAAGGTGCACATATTCTTTGACTATCTGTCTGAAGAAAGTCGGAAATACGCTAAATTTCATGCAGAACCAGGTTGTTGCTTGTGCTGTTAAACGGCGATAATACAAATCTTCAATGTAGATAATATTAGACGAGGTGGGAAAGGCAGACGCCGATATCGATGATGACGAAGAAGGGGACACCCTACTATTCAAAAGCGCAGCGATATTGCGGTGTCTAGTGCCAACTTAGCCATTAAGGGTGTAGATTCCTTCCTCTAATATTGTAGTAACCGATGGCAGAGCGATGTATCACACAAAACTAGTCCCAGTACCAACAATTGCTGAATTGTCAAACAGCCTGGAATGGATAAGCACAAAATAAACAGATAGCCACGCTGGGACAATGAACCAACGAGTTTCAGAATCCACCCATTGTTCGAAACCGTGTCGAAGAGCAGTACTGAACACAGGTGACTGGCTAGGAGGTAGTTTTGCACTTTACTGAACTAAAGGGGGAATCCCTGGATTATTGGTCTTGAGCTCTTCTGTTTATTCATATTACTTACCAGTAAAGTTTACTAATATGTTCTGCACTGCCTCTAACAAGATAATTAGCATCAACATGCATATAAAAGTATTCAGAGTACTATGAAAGGGCTGCACATGATGCGTCAACATCCAGAATTCCCTTCTGTGATCCTGCGCAGGACTATAAGCTTAAGAGAAGAAGGGCACAATGTTATAAAAGATGCATGTCTGTGTAGCCACCCGTTTATTACGTACACCGTCTACCGCAAACTAGAGCTGATCTAGTGAAGACTGGACTGAATTTTTTATTCAAGCGTCATCTGGTTCGAGATCTCCCCAATCACATCAATCCGTACGGTCACAACGTCGCCGTGCTGCAGCCACACAAGCGGTTTCCTGAACGCAGCCACGCCGCTGGGAGTCCCGGTCATTATGACGGTTCCGCGACGTAGTGTCATGCCCCGTGATAGATGACGCAGAACTGTGGGGATATCATAGATCTGGTCATCAATGCCCGTCTCCTGCCGCCGCTCGCCATTGACAAAGCACTCCATATGCAGCTTTTTCGGATCGGGCACGGCGTGCGGTGATGCTAGCACCGGTCCCAATGGCGCAAACTTGTCAAACGATTTGGCCACGCCATGCTGATTGTTGGATCGAGCCGGCATCTGCCACCAGCGCGACGACACATCATTTCCTGCTGCATAGCCTAGGATGTAGTCGGTGACGTCGTCGTCCTCGGCCAAATTCTTGCAGTCCTTCTTAATCACGACACACAGCTCGGCCTCGTAGTCCAAGTTGAGACATGACGGATGGATGGGCACACCCTCGTAGGGGTCGGCCATGGCGTCTGGGGGCTTCGTGAAGACGGTCGGGTACTCGCCATAGGAGGTCTGTTACCGGGTTGTGAGTAGCAGTTTTTTGTGTTAGGGGAAGGATGCTTTCTGCAGTCCCCTTCAATTGCCCACGATCTCGCTCACATTTGCCTCTTTTGCGTGCTGCTTGTAGTTCAGCCCAATACACTCGAAAATGGGAGTGCGGGCCAATGGGCTCAGCACCTCCTTAATTGTGTGCTCCTCTTTGGTCAAGACGAAATCAGTATCCCACGGCTCCTTGCCGCGGAACACAGGGACCTTGCGACCCACGAGAGTCTTTTGGGAGTGGCAGGGTGCCAGGCCGGCTTCACCGTAGCGAACGTTGTCGTTCTCATCACGAAAGCGGACGAGGCACATAAACGAGGCCATCACGGTTTGTTTCTCTTTGCCTCGTCAAAGAAGAGTATAGTGAAGGTGGGACAAAAAGGATAGTGAACGATGGCAAGCTGTAGGAGATGGAGATTCAAACTTGAGAAAGATTACACCGGAAGAGGAGACTACAATCAACTCCCCAGCCCTCCCACCTTTCACTTTACATGCAGTCTTTCCCAGAAAAGGCATGACGCCGGCTTCGGGTTCGGGCAGACAGAATGAGTGGCTCATTCAACCCCGCAAATAAACCCTTGTCGTATCCGGCTTCCCCACAGAACACTAATTTGGTGCGGATGACCTTGAATGAACACCACGTTTGTTCTCTTGCTGCCTTCCTTGCGCATGGGAGGGCCGCAATATGTGAAGTATGGCGTACAGAGAATTGAATGTATGGTATATTTGGAAAATACAAGTGTCTGGCAGGGCAGACAACAGCCTGTCGACCCTCATTCCCAGAGTAATGGCCCCACCAACATAAGCGAGGTATCATAGGTGGTAGCACAGACACTGCGTATTTAGGTCATCTCTCTCCTTCTGTACTCTCCATATTTCCCTTTCGTACTTTATTCTCTGCCATTCTCAACATAGTACTCTGCACGTTTTACACCCCCTTGTTCTTACTATCCCATTTACCCTTATCATGGCCGCCTCGGATGTACTCCTGTCTCCAGCCTACCTGGGGGGCATGGCAGTGTTTGCCGTCGTTCTTCTGCTGGCTAAGCTTAGTACGATCGGCCGCCGCCCGCGTGACTTGCCGCCCGGTCCTCCGACACTGCCGCTCATCGGTAACCTGTACCAGATGCCAACCAAAAATGCGCATCTGCAGTTCCAGAAATGGGCCAAGGAATATGGGTAGGTTTTGTGATTTCGAGTGTGAAGGCTAGCATCATCCACTAACTGCGCCAGCCCCGTCTATTCACTGATCCTTGGCACCAAGGCCATGATTGTGCTGTCGTCAGATGTGGACGTGAAAGACATGTTGGACCGCCGTAGTGGCATCTACTCGGACCGTCCGGACATGTTCATTGCCCAGAAGATTGCCAGCGGAAACTTGAGGCTGGTTGTGATGGTGAGCTTGGAGAAATCTGAGAATATTGACCAATTCCCAATTCCCAATTCCCGATTCCCAATTCCCGATTCCCAATTCCGATTATAGAGAAATGAAACTAACATTTCAGCGTTACGGCGACAACTGGCGCATGATCCATAAGATTGTGCACAACATCCTGAATATCAAGGCTGCTGTGACTTATGTGCCGTACCAGGATCTCGAGAACAAGATATTCCTTGAGGCTTTACTCGACTCCCCAGACGACTTTCTGCATCACATACGCCGGTTCACCTACTCCCTCTCGACGCAGATGATCTTTGGCTACCGTTGTGTGAACAATCGGGACCAAAATCTGTTGCAGCTCTTCAAAGTGCGTTCACGGCTCGAGTTGTTCCTGGTGTCCTTGTGTTGTGTTTTTTTACCCGTGCTAATAACAGTGCTTCGAACAATGGGGAGAACTCTCCAACAGCTCGAGCGCGCAGACGGCCGACCTCTTTCCGATTCTGCAGAAACTTCCGTCCTGGATTGCACCCAACGTCACGTATGCCAAGAAGCTGCACACTATTGAGAAGAAACTGTACGTCAGCCACTGGATGCGTTCGAAGAAGGCGCTCGAAGACGGGACAGGCCTGGTATGTAAAGATGTGCTGATCGAGAGAGACGCAAGAGAGATGGTCGTTGTTGCTACGTGCGGATCTGACCACACACACCCATAGCCGTGTTTCTGCAACGACTTCTACCGCGCCCAGACGGTCGAAAAGTTTTCTGACGATGCTGCTGGATATATGAGTGGCTCCCTTCTCGAAGCCGGCTCCGACACAACAGCATCAACCTTGTATGGGTTCATCCTGGCGCTATTGGTATGGCCCGAGGTACAGACGAAGCTCCAGGCGGAGATTGACCGCGTTGTGGGCCCGGACCGGATGCCAACGATGGAAGACTACGAAAGCCTACAATACGTACGATGCTGTATTAAGGAAAGCCTTCGCTGGATGCCCACTGTGATTTTGGGTGTGCCACATGCAGTGATACGGGATGATTACTACAAGGGTTGGCGTATCCCGAAGGGGTCGACGGTGGTCAACAATGTCTGGTGCGTATTTTTTCCTGCATTGCAAAATCAGACTTCTAACGTATCAGGGCCATCCACATGGACCCCGGTCGCTGCCCGAACCCGCGGGTGTTCAACCCTGACCGCTTCAAGGACGACCACACAACGTTGTACCAGTCTGCCATTGGTGATACGACCAAACGCGACAACTTTGTCTTTGGCACCGGCCGTCGTCTGTGCCAGGGCATCCACATAGCCGAGCGGTCGCTGTTCCTCGGCATCTCGCGCCTCGCCTGGTCGTTTACCTTTTCGCCCGCCAAGGACAACTTGGGCCAGCCCTGGAAATACGATACGGAGACATTTGTTGGTGGGATTTCGGTACAGCCGCAGGACTACCCGTGCATCATCACGCCACGTTCTACGGAAAAAGCTGAAATAATCCGCAAAGCTGCGTCGGAGTGCCGCACCATGCTGAACGATAAGACAGGCCAGTGGAAGAAGGTGCCCGAGGGCATGGCGTTCAGCACATGGGTGCCGGACCACGTCGAGCCCAAGGAGGAGTACGACTAGGGGATGGTATGAGCTGGGTCAAGACGTCTGGTCTGAACGCCCCCGTTTGGGTTCTTGTACGAGCTGTTGAGATATTGAAATTGAAAATACAAGTTACATGAACTGGGCGGCCGTTCGCAGTCCGAGACTTACTGATCTCAATCTAGACACTGTCAAAGGGAGTTGTAACAAAGGTGGATCACGAGGAAGAAGGGATCCCCGAACTCCTGACGGCTTCGGGTTAGAAATAGCGTGGATCAACCCGCCATGTCCTGATCAGCACACCCACCCATAACGCCTTATTGGTGTCGACCGGCTCCGGGTTGAGTGCCGCCCGGCCTCGGTCTTGCTGTTTTGGGTGCAGCTGCCGATGTAGACGTCCTTATGTGGTAGTCTTAGTTGTATGCGAAGAAGACGTTCTGTATTGGTTCTTAATCGATGTATTCCAAGGACGGGCGTTTGTTCTTCGATTGCAAGTCTGAAGACTACACGACATAAAGTCAGATAGTGAAACAAGCACAGACCCAACGACAATTAGGAGAAATGGCTAGGCAAAACGAGGTCTCTGGAGAGCCCCAGGTCTTGCCTGCAGGAACGGTCCTCATTGCTGGTGGTGGTCCTGTTGGGCTGATTCTTGCACGGGTTCTGTCGTTTTACGGAGTGAAGTCTGTGCTGTTCGAACGCAACGCAACGACGACGAGCTGGCCCAAGATGGACCTGACGAATGCTCGATCTATGGAGCTCTTCCGAAAAATCGGTCTTGCCGACGACCTGCGGAAGTTTGGCGTTCCGTCCAACTTTGACCAGAACGTGCTCATCTCGGCCGGACTGGCTGCTGAGACAGCCATCACGACATGGAAACTGCCAGGAGTGGACACGTTCCGCCAGCAGATTCGCGACAAGAATGACGGCAGCCAGCCGCTAGAGCCATGGCAGCGAATATCACAAGCCATCTTTGAGAAGTGGCTGAAGGCGATCTGTGACAAAGACCCGCTTATCGATCTTCACTACAGCCACCGAATCGACCGGGTGGAGGAAGAAGAGGACCATGCAAGGACAGTCGTCACGGACACGACAACCATGGTCAGCACCGTCTGGAAGTCGGATTACGTCATAGGCTCTGATGGTGCATCCAGCAAGGTTCGTCGTTCTCTCAGCCTGCCACTGGATGGCGGACCTATGTAAGACTCTTTGGATAGAAGGGAGACAAATGAGACGGATATCCGATTGCTGACGAGCTGCGTGTTGTCCAGTCCATCCTGTGCTCTGCTTGTGCACTTCAAGTCCCGGGATCTCACCCATCTGCACAAACAAGGCCGATTCTGGCACATCTTTTTCCTCGGCCAGTCGGGCGGCTTCGAGGCCGCGATCATATCGCAGGACGAATGTGATACGTGGACGACACATCTCTTCATGCCCGTGGACACCAACCCAGACGACATTGGCTCGCACGAGGCCGTATACCGCATTCTCGGCGGCCTCTACGGCGACTACCCCATCGCCATTGACGAAATACTGGTGCGCTCTGTGTGGAGACCAAACATTGCGGTGACGCGGCAATGGGCCGGGCCCCATCAGCGCGTGTTTCTGGCCGGGGATGCAGCCCACCAGAACATCCCGACGGGTGGCTACGGCATGAACATGGGCATCGGTGATGCCTTTGACCTCGGCTGGAAGCTGGCGGCCGTGATCCAGGGCCAGGCCGGTTCGACACTGCTCCGGTCCTACGAGCGGGAGAGGCGGCCAGTGGCCCTGCGGAATGTGGTGCACTCGGGCGTGCACTTTCGCGTGCACGAACATCTCCAGGCGCTGCTGCTCGAGGCAGGGGATCCTCGTCAGGTGGTCGAGGACACGGACGAGGGCCGGGCGCTGCGACGGACGATCCACGAATACTACCAGGAGCACGACGGCGAAAACAAGGACTTTGGCATCGAGATGGGCTACCGCTATACGTCGCCTGTGATTCTGCGGCAGGACGACGACCTCGCCGAGCCGCCGTGGATGGCACGCCAGTACGTGCCGACATCGTGGCCAGGAAGTCGGCCGCCTCACATCTTTCTGTCGGACGGGACGCCCATCTTCGACACGTTTGGGCCCCACTGGGCTCTTCTCGTGTTCACAGACCAGGACGTCGGACAGGGGCTGTTGATGGAGGCAGCACGCCGACAGTCGGTGCCGCTCAGGAAGGTGTACCTGGCGGATGAGACGCTCGCGTGTAGCCTGTACGAGAAGAAGCTCGTCTTGGTCAGGCCAGACCAACATGTTGCGTGGAGGGGCGATCAGATCGATAGAGCCGATGACGCCAAACGCGTCCTGAAGACGGTGACAGGCTGGATGGGGACTGCCACCCCGACGAATGGGAAGGGAACGGTTGAGACTGAACCGGGGTGCAAGGCTCGGTTCACAGACCTGGTGGAGATCACGACGCAAGTGGATGTTTTCCGTTTGGAAAAGCAGCGCGATTTCCAACGGTAGGAGTCCAGGGCAGTGCAACAGAGATAGGTACATAGATACCGAGGACCTCTACAGTGTTTACCTACCTTCTCTCCTATGGATTTGCTGTCGTGTTTTGAACGGTCTTCAAAGAGCCGTGACGAGTGGAAGTGCATTTCCCCGCAATATGCATATTCTTAGCGCAAGCCAAGATGCTTTGTAGTTCTCTGTGAGTAGATGCCTATTCGAGAATTCTACCGCTCCCATGCACATCTGCTTAATCTGCCAAGCCTCACTTGTGGGTGAAAAGCGGGGGAGTCGATCGCTGGTCTGAATACGGTCCTCAGACTCATAGTTGAGAATAACAAACCATCTAGCATATCCTGGGATATCATCTGTATCTAGAAGCACGTCGACTGACGACCACTACGAGCATGGCATGCAAAACGTGCCGAACGCGCAAGATCAAGTGCGATCAGGCTCGGCCGGTGTGCCAGAACTGCCACGTCCGATCGATTCACTGCACGTACGAAGGAGAGCGGCGAAAACGTCGTTGGGCCTGGAATCAGCAAGGCAATGTGTTCCTGCCCAGCGAGCCATACGCAAGCGGCCTCCCTGCTGCTTGGCCGGGACCTTTGCTTTCGGTCTCAGCAACGACTGTATCCACGACCGAGACCGAAAACCGCCAACACAACGACGATCCAAATGCACCACCGCCGCCCGACGTCGGGACAAGGCCATCCCCGAGCACGACCAGCAGTGTGACGGGACCGGGCAGGGAAGCTAGTGCAAGAAGCCTGTCAATGCGAAACGACGCGGTCACATGGAGGCCTCAGGACGGGCTCGGGGAGGGAGAGACGCTTCTGGACGGCATTCTGCAGAGCGAGCCCGAGGGCGAAAACGACACAGCGGAGGAGGAGGCCCGACACCCAGCGATCTGGATGCGGACGAGTGAGGGCGACGAGTTCACGGGCCCATCGTCGGGCATCGCCATCATCTCGGATGTGGGCCTGCAGTGGCTGCGCGAGCGGGTGCCGGACTCGGCGATGCTGTGCCGCACGATCCAGGATATCCGTGGCGAGCTTCTAGGACACCTTCGCCAGCCCAAGTGCATGCCCCGGGGACTGCCAGTGACGCCGCCGACTACCCGTGGCATGGATCATCTGTCGGAAGCACAGGTGCTGCAGTACGTCGATGCGTACTTTGTCAGCGTGCAGCTGCTGTTTCCGGTGCTGGACAGGACCGTCTTTCTGGCACAGCTGAAGCGAAACGGCAGCAGAGAGAACGGTCATGTGAGGCCGTCATGGCTGGCCCTGTTGAGCGTCGTGCTGGCGTCTGGCTGTCGAGCCGTGCTGTCGGATGAGACGGCCGCCGCCTTTCAGACATCCGGCCGCGAGGCCTGGGTCTTCTTCCAGGACGCGCTCTTTTACGAACGCCGCATGGCCCACGGCACGACGGACTTGGCGGCCGTCCAGGCACTCGCCGTCATGACCGTCTTTGCCCAGGGTCTCTCCAGCCCTCAGCGACTCGAGTATACGCTCTGCTCACAGGCCGTGCGCCAGGCCCAGGCCCTCGGCCTCAACTACCAGCCGTCACGGGCCTGGCAGCTGTTGTCAGCCGAATGTCGTGAGCGCAGCCGCGTCTTCTGGGCCATCTACTGCCTCGACAAGACTGTCGCCCTTCGCTGTGGCCGTCCGCCCATCCTCCACGACACCGAGATCAGCTGCCACTTTCCTCGTGGCGTTGCCGTGCTGCAGCCACCTTTCCCCAGTGACCCCCCAATGGCTGCCCCTCCGTCTGCTCCCCCATTTGACCTGTTTCTCTGCTTCACTCGCCTCGCTCGCATCGCCGGCACCATCACACGTCAGCTCTACTCCGCCGCCGCCGTCAGTGCCGCCGCTACCCGTCTAATGTCCGCTGCTCGGCGTCTCCTACATGACCTTGAAGCCTGGCGGCTCGCTATCCCGGACACCATACAGCCCGGTCGGCCGCTTAGTCGCATGCGTCAGCCCGAGCAGCTCGCCCACCTCCAGATCGTCATCCTCCACTCGTCCTACTACTATGTCCTCTGTGCCATCTATCGTCGCTTCAGCCCTCTCTTCACCCACCACGACGAGACTGACCGCGCTACCATCAGCTCGCGCATGCCCGCTGCTTATGTACAGGCTGCCCGCTCTATGGTTTTGCTGACTAAGCACCTTGACACCGAGAGCTTTACGCCTGGCTGGTGAGCTTCTTCCCTTTTGTCCTGTTCCGATTCGGATTCGTTCTCGTATTGATACACCAGGCTCGTCTTTTACTACCCGTTGACGGCCCTGACGACTATTTTTGTGCACGTCATGTGCAACCCGTCAGACGGGTCGTCCAGCAACGACATTGCCCTCATGGAGACCGTTGTCGGCCTGTTTGGCCGCCTCGAGTACGTCACATCGGGCGAGGCCGCCTTCACCAAGGCAGCCGAATTTGTGCGCCAGGCTCGCAGCGCTGTCGACCGCTGGCACGACGGTCATAATCGCGGCAGTCTCCCCGCGTCTCAGAGCCCATACCCCATCATCCCACCAGACGGCTTTCTTCTCAGTCCCAGCCAGCCACAGGTACAGGTGCAGGTAGACGAGGCTGAGAGCTACAGTATTTTGGACCCCGAGTTAGCCAGCTTTCTTGCATCGGCCCCCGGCGAAGTGCCCTCGGCCGATTGGCTGACATACTGGGCCAGCAGTAGCCAAACGTCCGCAGCGGAGACCTCTTACTTTTAAGTGGTGGCCAATCTGTCATTGGATTCTTCCAAGCAATACAGGTGATTCGCTGTAGTGTGCTGTAACCCACTAATCTACAGCGGTTCCATTTCTCCACAGTACTCCGCTTTTCCGCTGTGCCAACGAATCACGAGCCCGAGCCCGAACCCGCATCCAAACCCGAACCCGAGCCTCACCTCTGCTCACATGTTGTCCAGGTCGGGCATCCCCCGCGGCCCTATCTCCTGCCGCCTCTTCAGCACCGCTTCCGGTGTCCCTGCCCGCAGCGCAGCAATCAGCGCCTCGGCGTCGACGTCCGTACCAATTGGGTTCTCTGCAAAGGCAGGGCTCTGCATGAAGACGGTGGCGTCGTGCACCGAGTCAAAGTTGTCCACCTGTGTCTCCAGCCTGTTGCCGTCGGGGTCCTTGTAGTACAGGCTCGTCGTCGGCCCATGGTTGACGCTCCAGACGGGGAGGATGTTGTGCGCCCTGCGCTGTCGGTACGCCAGCAGCAACGCTGCCAGTGTCGGAAAGCTAAAGGCAATGTGGTCCAGCCCGTTCGTCCCGTTGTTCTTGTCGGCCAGCAATGGCATGCCGATCAGCGCGATGCGGTGGTGCTCGTCGTCGTACGTGATAAAGGCCAGCATCGCGTTGCGGTGGCTGATGGTGCCGCCCAGAAATCGCACGTAAAAGTCCACCATGGCTTCGAGATTTGCCGTCCGCAGCACCACGTGGACCAATGCCGAGGGCGAGAGCACCTTGGCGCTCTCGGTGTCAAAGTCCAGGAGGGACGTCGTTGTGACAGAGGCGGATGGGGGCGCCATGTTGCACATAGAGGGTTGGTGGGTTCAGACAGAAACGGGCACTAACACGGCGGAAGAAGACGCAGCTAAATACATTCTCCTCTGGCTGTGCTCTGTCCCACAATGCGAAGCCGAACCCCGAGTGCGGACCCCCCCCACCTGTATTCCTCCTCTTCTTGTGCTTCTTCTACTTTAATGCTTGTGCTGGCTGAAAATCGGAACCTTGCTCGTACTCTGTCCTATCGCCCTTCTGCACCATGTCTTCCACATCCGAAGCAACCAGCCAGACACAGTGGCTGTCCGACCGGCTCAGCCAGCCCGTCAAGGACCTCATTTCCAAGTTCTATGCGCTAGCCGACTTAAAAGCCCCAGAGGCTGGGCCTCGCATGGCCGCTGAGGTCTTCTCTGCTGACGCCCTTATGATCACGGCCAACGGAACCTTCCATGGTTCCTCTGGTATGCGGCTGCACTGTCCCTATCTTTTTCTCTTTCTTCCCCTGTCCTTTTTCTTGTTCTAAGACGACGACAGAAATTTCCCAGAGCAGGAATAATGCCTGGACTGTTGTGGCCACAAGGCAACACCATGTTCTCCAAGTCTTTGTCGGCAATCAGGACGTCCTCGAAATTGCCCTCATCGGCTCCCTCGATACGGCCTTTACAAATGGAAAAACCGTGATCGCTCCTTTTGCTTCCCTGCTTAAGCTGGAGTGGCTGGCGGATGCGGAGCCTCGGATCAAGCACCTCCAAGTCTTTGCCGTAAGCCATATCTTCAAAATACCTTGCATGACGCATGGCTCCCACTAGACCTTCAAAGTACCTCGCACGACGCAAGGCCCAAAATACTAATTATACTTCATATACAGGACACAGCCCCATTTTCGGCGGCATTGAAACGTTGAATCTGTGCATGTAGAGTATCTTTATAGGTGCTGGGAAAACTTGGTTCATAATATAAATCGCATTAACACCATACGGACGGATTAAGATATAGCTGTAACAGAAATTATATATCGGATCGCAGTACATCTATCAACGGAAACAGTACACGTCTTGAGTGATTCTATCCTCTATTACGTACATTCTAATAGAAGTATCCGTATGCTTCTAATAAGTCTAGACTTATTATTATTATTATCCGCCTTTCTCAGCCAGTCCTGACTATTGGCGACTAGCTAGACAGAACCCTCTGGGGAAAAAACTGTCACAGATCTAGGTGGTGTATGTTCTAGCTAAGGCGTGTGCAGTGAGCCGTAAGTGGCCACTATTAAATAACGAGGCGAAAGCGCGGCAAGGTGGAAAACAAAAGGGGAGCAAAGCCAGCGAAGTTAATGGAAGTAGGTAAGGGCGTCGTCTACGCCGGCGTCGGTGACCTCTCCAGCTCCCTGGCTAGGCGGTATTCCGGGAGCCTCTCGCTCCGCATGAGCCAGCGAAGCAGTGGCCGGGCCGTAGGGCCCGTCTG